>BQNB010002031.1:28976-49655 GCA_026074375.1 Tanacetum coccineum | reverse complement strand
CCACTTAATATATTGGTTATAATAACTTATAAAGGCCGAAAGGATTTGTTGTTATTAATCGATATAATCACTAGTTATATTTAAAGGCCGAAAGGATTTATAACTTGTGATAACTCTATTTTCTAAACTTATAAACATTATTCCAAACACTTCATTATCTTAGTGATCATTGCCTAAACAAACATAATTTAATCATTTGATTAAATCATCTTTTAATTTCTTTCATTATAATATCTGATATATGCAAGGTTTGGTTAATTTGATCCGTGACAATCTTATTAGCCTTAGTACCTTAATTACAAACTATGAAAACTTCAATTCCCATCGAACGACCTGGACTTACCTAAAGCTATACTTTACACGGACGGGTATACTTCTCGAGTGTTATGTTTTTAGTAAAAATCAATATTTCTAGTATTATAAATTTAAAGCTTGGAAAACACACATCAAATGCCTTATAGAAAGTAAGCTTCTATGAAATTTTCTCATACCCCATCAGTGTAAGATGTTCAAAGATGGTAGAATTAGATAGACAATCAACACCTTCAGCATCTTCTAGTTGAAGATCTCTTCTCACAGTTGATTCAGTTATGATTATCTTCTTTCTATCCACTAGAGCTTGTACTTGTACTTCCCCATTGACAGTTTTGACTTTGACAATAGACCAGAACTGTTCTATGCACGAAATATATATAGTGGGATTGATCGTTAGTGCATATCTTATAGGATTTGCATTCAGAAAATCCACTATCTGCTCAAACCCTTCACTTTCTGCGGGTTTAGACAAAAACGCGACCAAATTATAAGTATCTGTAAACTTTAGATCCGCCATTTATGTTTGGTTTTGATGATGAATGATAAAATTGAGTTAGGGTTTGTGATTAGAGAGTATATGAGTGAATGAAACCGATTAAATGAGTGACTGAAACCCTTAATCGAAGTATTTATGAAAATACTCTCAACATCATTAACTGTCACAAGCAGTAGTAAGTTATGCCTGGCATCATTAACTTTCAACAACAGTAGTAAGTCTGTGCCTGGCAGCATTAACTTTCAACAACTGTAGTAAGTTTATGCCTGGCGGCATTAACTTTCAACAACATTCTCTATGACTTCCCACACTACAAACTCTATGCCTGGCATTCTCTATGCCTGGCAGATTAAATGTGTTTTTGGCAAGGTTGCACCATTCTCTACGACTTCCCATAGTGCATAGTCTATCATCTGGATGTATTATTCAATCCTCATCCTCCATAACTCAAACTCACCCGGTTTGAGCATAGGAACTTTAGATGCAGCCACTATATGTGTAGAATCTTGATCCATATCTTCTAGCCATGTTTCTCAAAGCAACAAGCTCTGATACCTCTTGTTGGTCCCACTTCAACACTTTTATAGATCGAATTTCTTAAGCTTGCTTAAGGTTTGGTTATATTAGATAAATCTAACACAACTATAGTAGAAACTATAACACCCCGTAGAAAAATTAGATTCTCCTTACGTTAAGTAAAAGTCATGTAATGCAAGTTTGCAAGTTTACCAATAACTTTCAACGAGAAGTCATCTTATGGTCGTCAACGCATTATTTTTGTCATAAAAAGTTTAATTTGCACGCGAATATCACCATTTTTACTATGTGTCTAAAAGGACATTTTAGAACGAGTAGCGATAAGAACCATATTTAGTTCACTTTATGAAACACGGTTATTTACTTGTAACACTTTATAGACTATGCTCAAATCATGACAACTTTATATTAATTCAACAAGGACAAAGTAAGTTATACATATATATCCATAAAAATTCAACACCTGATATGTACATATAAAAATATGTGGAAAAAAAAATGCAATCATGATAAAACACCATCATTATAAACCTTACAACACTACCCTACTGCTTTACCATTTTGAATAATCCATACTAAGCCAGACTTCATTAGTACTGCTCTTAGAACCATGTTCTTTTTAGCACAGGGGTGAGTTTTTTAGAAAAATTTTAATGATTCACCCTTTGAGCATTGTTCCAAACAGGTTTTACCATCCTTTGATTTTGAAACTGTTTTTGATGGTAATTGCAATCAACTTGCAAATGATCAAAGCTTCCGCACACATAACATGCCTTATTAAACATCTCAAAATTGCTTCCTAGTCATTGAGACATCATATTTTCTTTGATTGCCTCTTGGACTGTGAGTGTTTTGCTTATGTTTCTTAACTTGTTTAACAATTTTCCTAGCAGTTTTCTCTTGTTGCTTAGGTTTGACAAACTCTATCTTAGCAATACTAAGCTTAACTATTTTCTTCTCAGTTTTAGATTGAGACACATTTTCTTCCTCACTATTTGACACCCATTCTTCAACAATTGGGACATCATCATTCTTCCTAACTATCTCAGACACTTCTTTATCAGACTTTCCATTTTCAACTACTGGCTTATTAACAAACTCATCTAAACCAATAAAAGACAAATCAGGTGTTGGAGGCATGAAATTTTCTGTGTAGGGAGGTGGAACTGCATTATATTTTTCTAGCCTAAACCTTTCTTGCAATTGTCAACTATCTGACACTCTTGTGAGCTTGTCTAAACTTTTAGATGCATTTTCAAAATTTTTTCTACTTTTAATGTGAAATGCTATCTTTTTCTTTTTGAAGTTTTTCAAGCTTCTTCCTAAACTCACTAATAGTTATTTCTCCTACTTGAATATCCCATTTTAAGCCATTAATATTTTCTACATAAACAGACTCATTCTTTTTCTAAAATTCAAGTTATTCTTCCACTGATTCTAAACTGTTTTTTTAAACCTAAAACATTAAAATAGATTTCTATAAAATTCTTAATAGATTGCTCATTTTGAGATTTAAGTAATTTAACAGTTTCCATACAAGATTTTAAACAATTTGAATCATTGGATACATGTGAGTCAGAATTTGAAGATGAGTAAGCCATGAGTGCATAATTAGGCCCTTCCTTGCTTGATACGCCAGTCATATCCACCAACGACCATCACATGGACACAAAGTGTGGTAGTATATATTTCTACAGGCACACTCTTTCTTGAGCTTTCCTTCTTGTTGTCTTGATTTCTTGGAGCTTGACTCCCTTAGCAAAAATGTCCCCTATTGTGGTAGTTGTAACATTCCACTTTGTTTTAGGGACTATTAAAACCAATAGTCTCATTGCCTTTAACAGTAAGCTTCCTTCCTGTAATTTTTCAAAAAACCTTCTAGCCTCATGGTCACATGGCCCATTTTCATCTTAAATCCATCTCTTCTATGTCATCAGGATGGATTTATTGCAAGTCCTCATGTGCAAGTTGAGGACTATTTGTTTGACTAGCAAAGAATGAACAAATAACAACATCACTCAAGTTATTAATATTTGTAGAGCAAGCAGTATTAATTTGAGTGCTAGCAGTAGTAACTCCATAAGCATCATTAACTGCTTCATTAGAGCCTGTTGTGTTGTTATTAGGAAGAGGACACAAAAGCCATGTTATGTGTGCTTGAACTTGAGCTAGAGATCCCTTTAACTTCTGGTTCATACACCTTGAGGTTGTTGTAGAGATCATCCATGCTCATTGTATCCAAATCAGATTTATTCCTCCACACAACAGCATGTGTGTTCCACTTAGGTGACAAACTTCTTAATAACTTTTGATTAACATCTTCTTGTGAAAGCTTTTCACCCAAAAGCTCTAACTGAACTTACAAGCTTTTGAAGCCTATCAAAAGTTTGATCAAGCATCTCTGAGCTTAGAGCAGTGAAGTTTTCATATTGCTGCTTTAAGAGATTCCTTTGAGTCTTTTTAGTAGCTTCATTCCCACCAAATCTCTTTTCAATAGCTTCCAGCAACTGCTTTAGCTCATCCTTTATAGAGTTAAACTTTTGAATGATGTTCATTTGGATTGGCCATCATTAAAGTACTTTACTAGCCTTCACTTCTAATCTTCTCAAAGCCTTTTCTTCAGCAGTTGTAATAAGCATCACTTTCATGACACCTTCTACCATTTGTGTTTTTGGCATGGTTGCACCAGTCTCTATGACTTCCCAGAGTGCGTAGTCTATTATCTGGATGTATTGTTCAATCCTCATCCTCTTTAACTCAAACTCACCCGGTTCTGAGATATGAGAACTTTAGATGCAGCCACCATGTGTGCAAAATCTTTTGTACTATATTATCGAATATATGGAGTTTGCATTGGTATATTGGCATGTAGAGGTCTATTTCTCGTATCAAGTCCTCTTCACGCCATGAAGTCACAATCCTAAATCCAGTCTTCTGCTGCAGTGAATTTGGGGGTGTGACAGAAACTTTGTGTGAATGTATTAAAGATTATGCGGAATCTAATTTTAATAAGAAGAATTTTCAATGGAACAGTAAAACACAATGAATTCAATAAAACATAAAAACTCCAATATTATTAAGCAAATAATACGAATACTCTCAAAGTATTAGGGTTACAAAGACCTTGAAGCCATGATAATCCTATGAATGACTCGTTTTGTTTTGATACGAAAAACTATATCAAACTCTATGCCCTAGGACCCCCTTTTATATACCAAGGAGTCCTAAACGGCTTACAATACTTTCCTAAGTAATCATAATCTTCTAAATAAATAACTTATACATATCTTTTACCAAAATATCTCATACAAATCACATAAGCAATACTAACTAACTTAGCAGTACTAACTTCTTCACTAGCAGCATTATCTCCTTTAGCAGCATTAACTTTGTACTAGCAGTAGTAACTTTTGTTCTAGCAGTACTAACTACTTAGCAGTTTTTCTTCTAAGTCTCTGAGCAGTCTTAACTTCCACTAACAGTAGTAACTTCTTCTAGCAGTAGTAACTTCCTCTAGCAGTAGTAACTTCCTCTATCAGTAGTAACTTTGTACTGACAGATGTAACTTCAACATCAATCTTAAACACTTAGAATAATTTTCATTGAAATTCTCCAGCAGCACTAACTTTGACTGAGAAGCATTAACATCAATAAGAATAGTAGTAATTCCAAACAGCATCAATAAGCTTTTCATCCTAACAAGAGCCTTATTCACTTCCCCTGTAACAGCAAAATCTAAAAGTTTAGGAGCTACATTTGTAGTTGCAAAATATAGATTCAGTGTTGCTAAAACCCCAACAACAATAACTAAGGTCTCCAGTGTGTTGCCACCATCTTAGAAATCTAGTCAAAGTAGGATACTTAGTAGTTACATGAAAAATAAAATAGCAACAAGCAGAAAATGGCAAAAGTGGTTTGAATATCAACAAGGTTTTAATTGGACACCCAAAAGCAAAACTGGGAAATCATAATCTAATGTGTATAAGTATAGAACTAGTGTTAAATCTAGGATTAACACACCGATTACCACTAACAAATGGGTATCCAAACCATCTACTCTTCCATATGCATTTGTGTCATGTAATGCAGGTAATCCAACTTGTGTTGTAGATTGTTGATAGCGGATGCTCAAGGCATATGACTGGCAATCTTTAACTGCTAAGAAATTTCGTTGAGAAATTCATAGGAACAGTCCGCTTTAGGAATGATCATTTCGCTGCAATCACAGGCTATGGAGATTATGTTCAAGGAAATCTCACTATTTGTCATGTCTATTATGTTGATGGCCTTGGGCACAATCTGTTTTTGGTTGGACAATTTTATGACGGAGATTTAGAAGTTGCCTTTTGATCAAACACGTGTTATATTTAGAATTTAGAAGGAGATGATTTACTTATGGGTTCTCAAGATTCAAATCTTTATACTATCTCCATTTTTGAGATGGCGTCTTCTTCTCTAGTGTACTTAATATCCAAAGCCACATGAACAAAATCTTGGTTATGGCATCATCGGTTGTCTCATTTGAATTTTGGCACCATTAACCAACTCACTTCACACGATCTAGTTGATGGGCTTCTAAAATTTAAGTACCACAACAACCATTTATGTTCAGCTTGTGAATAGGGTAAAAGCAACAAAGCTTCACTTCAACCTAAGTTGGTTCCAAGCACCGAATCTAAAATCAAATTACTTCAGACTGATTTGTGTGGGCCAATGAGAGTTGCAAGTATCAATGGCAAGAAATATATTTTCATGATCGTTGATGACTATTCTCAGTACACATGGGCATACTTTCTTCGCACCAATGATGAGACTCCAGATATGATTATCAATTTTGTTAATCAAGTTCAAAGGAATCTAAAGGCTTCAATTCTAACGATTCAAACTGATAATGGAACCAAATTCAAAAATGCAACATTAAGGGTATTTTATGCAAAGTTAGGCATTGTTTATAAAACTTTAATTGCTCGAACGTCTCAACAAAATGATGTTGTTGAAAGACGTAATCAAACACTTGTCGAGGCTGCTCGCACAATGCTTATCTGTTGGGAATTAAGAGCTTCTACAAGGTTATATTGCTAATAGACTTAGTACTAATATTTAAAGATTTGTGCTGCTACTGAAGATTGAAGAATATAAACTAAGTCGTTAGTACTGCTAGTTGTAATAGTTAGTACTGCTAGTTATAGTTAGTACTGCTAGTTAGTTTATTAGTACCATTAGTATAAGAAGTTAGTACTGCTTATGTGATATGCATGAGATATATTAGGAATAGATATGCATGATTACTTAACGCAATTTGTAAGCCCATTAGGGTTTCCTTAGTGTATAAAAGGAACCCTACGGCGTAGTTAGAGATATCAATTTTCACAACAAACACATATCAATTTATAGTTAGTTATTCTGTACCCTAGGCAGAATATTTGCAATCAATATATTCAAGTTTAGTATTCATTGTTCTTCTTAGTATTGCAAGTTAGATTCCGCATAACTTGTAGTATTCATAATCATAGTTTCTCATATAGTTAGTTTGGATTTATCCAAGTTAACTAAGCTTTAACAAGCTAAGAAGATCTGTCTATTTGGGACTTCACAAGTGGTATCAGAGCTTATAGAGAAACTCTAAATAAGAAGAACTTTATCAGATCTAGATCTCTTCCTATAATACACAATGTCTGGTGAAGAACCTGCAACTCAAATAGCACCAGTAGAATCTCCTTAAATGGTGTCTACTGTAAAACTTCCTATGTAACACACACAGCAAAACCACCATCCAATCCCTCCACAGCACAAAACAACAAACACCCCCTTCACAACACAATAAACACAATCACCACGAAGCCACTTCAACCCCAAACCCATCCATCCAGACTCTAGCATCATCAATTATAACAAACACCAATTATACACTCCTCCCACCACTAACACACACCATCTCTCATCCACTCACACCTAATCTTCCTAAACCAAAACCAAAACCCATATATAACTCACATTTCGAAAACACCAAACACTACCACACCTTATTTACCAAGCTATCTCCTCTCCACCTCCTACACACCAATAAAACCAACATTCAAATCAACTTACCCACATCTATACCACCTAACTCTCTTTTCTTTTCACTACTATGTCCAATTAACCTATCCTCAACATTCTCACTAAACAACACACCCACATACAACAAACACAAACCACAACACATCACCAAGCAACACTAAAATATCAACACACAAACATACACACCCCCAAACCAAAGAACAATCAATGACCCTCACAAACCTTGCAAACTCAAAACACATCTAAAAAAACCACAACTTCACAACACTACACAACTATCAAAAAAACCTCAATCCCCTAAATATTAACCAACCAGCACACAATCAACCAGACCCACACAAATCGTAAAACACCAACAACACCATCCAAAAACCACAATACAACCAACACCACAAAACATCACACACTCACAATGCAACCCAACCATCAAACCAAACTAACAAACATACAACTCTACTACCACCAACAAACACTGATCATTGCACCAACCTAAAAAAACTTTCTACCAACACAACAAAAACAGACCAACATCATCAACGAACACCCAATTAACTCAACCCAACTACCCTACAACAAAACCTATACCACCACAGCCACACAACGCACCCAATCAAAATCATCCGACATCTACACACAACCACCACCAAGCCCACAAGCCCCTCCAAAACAAACCCCACATAAAACAATGAAACCAATTCACATCCAAAACAACTTCAATCAACAAATCATCATTACCATAATACCCCAACACTCTAACACCCACTACCGCAACCATATCAAGAAACCAACCATTAACTCACCACCTACACACTACCCTTTCAGATCACCTCTACTCACATCACCTCAATCTTTACTCATCTCTACACACACAACAATAAACCTCACACAACTTTGCTTCAGGATCACATCCCATCTCAAAAATAGTTAATAAGTCTAGCATGCAAACATCCCGCAATTAGAAACGCTCATATCGGTGTTATCCATAATATTCATAAAAAAGGACACCCAACGTCGTAGTTTAGAGCAAAGTCAATTTGCCCAACCCCACAAATCCCAAATTGATAAGTTATAGTTATTACGTGTACCCTAGGCAAAGAATAGTTTGCAATCAATCTGTCTCAATTATAGTATCCACATTTGTATTTCATTCTTAGTATTGGCCAAGGTTAGACTACCGCAATACTTGTCATTATACCAAATCCATAAGTCCTTCTTCATTATAGTTATGTCTGATTATAACCAAGTAAACTAAGACTTTTTAACAATCTAAGAAGATTCTGTCTAATTGGGACATACCAATTGGGTACAGAGCTTTATAGAAAACACTAAATAAAAAGAAACTTTTATCAGATCTAGAATACTCTTCCCTAAAATACACCCAATGTCTGGTGAAGACCTGCAACTCAAATAGCACCATTAAGAAGCTCCTTACATGTTAGTCCAAACTGTAAAAACTTTCTATCCTCATTAAGGGTAAAATATACCCTTTAAGAGCATGAGGATGAGAGCATTACATCAATAAACCATAGATTAAGTTTTTGTGGTAAGTGTCTTGAATGGTGAATTGGTCCAAAACAATGTAACCACTAATATAATCAATATGGAGTTGAAACTCGAAGTAACCTCCAAAGCGCCTGCTCCAAAAGCACTATTACAAAAAGACAAAGAGAAAAAGAAAATCTAAAAGCATATTTCTTTTGGCCTATTCCTAGAAGTAACGCAACTGAGGTTTTCATAGGAAAAGAGATGCAAACAAGTCATCATGTGTGGCTGCTTATCAAGAGTATATTTGGTGCTAATTTTTGAAATCCTAAGAAGATGTAGAAGACTATTTTTGAAGCAACAATTTTGAAAACATTTTATGTATCCTGACAACACCAGAATGCTTAATATTAAACAATTATATAAGGTTTCAAAACTTATTCATCCTTCTAGAGTTACATGATGCAGTTTGCTTCCAAATGAAGCTGCAAATCAGAAATATTTTATAAAGAGCTCCTACCTTTAAATCATAGGAATAATGTTAGCCTTGAGTTATGAGGAACAAAGATTTATATGATGAGTTTGAATATTGAAATGATTATAGATGATTTGGATATTGATGATCTATACAATAACCTAAAAGTGTTTAAAGCTGATATCAAAGGTTCCTCTGGATCATAAATAAAAATTATTTGTGAGACATTTTTACAAGAGTAGATCATATTTATTTAAAAATTCATTTTTATCCAATTGAAGTTCATCAACTTCTTTTTCAAGAGATTAAACGTACTCTAAAGCTTCAAACATTTCCATTTTAAGAGTAGATTCAAATGCATAAGCATTCTTTTTTGTCTTTTTTGCAAGAGGAATTAAGATATTTTTGATAAGCACAGTTATCTACTGAGTAACTGGTTGTTGCCATCTATTGTCCATTTGTTTTTCCCAGTCTAAATTAACAATTTCATTGAAATTCATGATGTTGTGTTGAACAATATTAAATGCATGTCTACTTTTGCTTAAAGAAGTTTGAGTAAACTTATGTTTTTAACAATGTTTGGTTTGTATTTAACAAAAGATTTTCTCCACATTTTCTTTCATATTTCATTGGCAACATACAATTCATCAAGTGATTTTCATGTTTGAGGAATAAAAATTTCATAAAGACTGTTATGATTTGAGTAATCATATTCTTTAACTAAATCTTTATTTAATTTTGATCTACTCTCTTACTCAAGAATAATAGCCTCTACACAATCTGGTGCAAAAATATTCGCAAGATCATCTTTATCAAATGGCACCTTGTACATACATGGTTTTTGCAGATTGAGCTTTTTTACGGTACTTAGGATTTGTAAAAGTTGGTCTACCATTATATGAAGAACACGGATTGTGAGCTAACATGTGAATGGTTTGAACAGATTGATTAGTTTTATAAACTCTTTCGTTTTAAAATGTTATTTGATTTTCAAAAGCAATGAATTTGTTTCTATCTTTATCTTCCCTTATTTTGAAATCCTTTTGTAATTGTTCCATTTCTTTTCGAAGACGGTCATAACATATATGTTCTAAGGAACTCTGATGAACTAACTCAGTATTTTTCTCTTTATATTCAAAAGTTTCATAAGCTTGCAATTTTAACGCTTCTACAGTTTGAAGTTTTTGCTGAGCTAATCGATCCACAGATGCTTGTAACTTACGTTCTAACTCTTCCTTTTCAATTTGACAATCTTTATACTTTTTGTACTTCTCAAGCTCAATGTCTTGGTTATGAAGTGCACTTTTGCATCTATCATGAATGTCATTTGACTCCACAAGAGAAAATTTACACTCATTCAATTCATGAGTGAGTGATGCATTTTCTCTGTTTAATTGCTTTTGAATCTTTTGTTTTCATAAGTATCAAGTTTTAAATTTGTAATTAAATTAGCAAGCGGAACTCGCTCATCTTCTTGATCATCCTCAAAATCATTAATACACACATCTGATGAATCTGGTGTGGTATTGCTATCAACCTTTTCCATTAGAGATGTGTCATTTATGTTTTTAGGTTGATTAGTATGTTCTTAATCATTGGCAAGCACATTATATTCATCATCGGGGTGTACCTTTTCCAGTGGTTTAGTATCAAAAGTAGGTCCTGATTCAACAATTAAAACCTCTTGAATCTTTGCTATGAAAAGATAATGTGCTTCTAATTCTTGTTCATCTGGCTCTTCATCAGTGTCATCTAGCCAGTCCCCTTGTTCTGCACTTAAAGGCACACCTTTTTCTGCCTGCTTACACAACAACATCTTTTCTTTATGATACGCATAATCCTTAGCCCGCTTTGGTTTTCTGCATTCTTTAACCATATGCCCAAATTCCTTGCAATAAAAACATTGTATCCATGTCTACTGAACTACCTGATTCCCTACTATTTCCCTAGCTTCAACAACTGTCATTGTCCTTTGATTCATAAACTGCCTAGTATTTATGTCATTCCCATATCTTAGAGTAGTATCAATGTTCTTGTTCCTGGTGTTTGATGAAGTTTTGAAGTTGTTGTTGGTAGGTTTGGAGTAGATGTTCTTTATGTACTTTGCAACGAGTGCCAAATTCTTTTGCAACTGCCTGTCTCTTTAAGTCTGTTCAGGATTACTGTTTTGATCAGATGCAGACTCTAAAGGAGGTGTAATTGGCTTGGCTATCTCTTTGTCTTTGTGTTTGGTAAAAGCATGGATGTTGTTGTTTTGATGAATATGCAATGGATTTGTTAGGCTTTGGTGCTTTATTATGGTATTCTGGATAGTGTTGTGTAGTAGCAACAAGTGTGGGAGGATTTGCATTCCTGGCTAACTTTTCAGCACAGATTTCATTGACTTTGTTTTGGTACTGTTTCAGAATATCCAAGAGCTTATGATAAGATTTGTTGTCCAAGTCTACAGTCTGCTTGACAACTGTCATAAATCTTGACCATTCTGGCTGGAGTTATTGTAGAAACTGAACATTGACTTACATAGTAGCTACCTCTAACTTGTTCCTTACCATTTCATTCATCATCTTATAAAACCTAGAGTAATACAACTCAATGGATTCCTTGTCTCTGGATGTGAAATTACCAAATTCCCAAAAGAGATTAGTCTTGACATCTTGTTTGTTAAGTGACTCACCCTGCTACAATCTTTCAATGGCTGTCCATATTTCTTTAGTAGTAGTACAAGCATTAATAGTGGAATAAATGTCATCTCCAATTCCAGTTAAGATAAATTGAATTGCTTCTGCTTCAGCATCAAAGTAAGCATGTTTTTTAGGAGTAGTATTCTTGTATGTCTTAGTGATAGTGTGAGCCGGTACCGCTTCTTCTGTGGCTGTTGTTGGTTTTCCTGGAACTAAGATTTTAGTCATTACATAAGGACCATCATAGATGCATTGCTTTAACTCCTTACAGTTTGGTCTAGTGTCAATGTATCTCATGAAACGTGACTGCCACTGTGCATATCTGACTGTTTCAACTTGCAAGCATTGGTGGCCAGTCTCTGGAACCTACTGCCATAATGTAATTGTGCATTTGGCTGTTGTTGTTTGAGATTGGGATTAAAGTCGTCATGATGAATGATTGTTATGTTATGAAGTGAAAATGAATTTTAAGGTTCTTAAGCAGGCAAAGTGATTGTAGTTGCGGTGTTGTTGTAGAATTATTTGTCTTTGAAGTCCGAAAGAAGAAGCTTAAGAAGAAGAAGCTTAAACTAAAAATCGTAAATTATATTAACCAAAAATACTTATTTCGCATGGTTTACACTTATGCCATATTTCTCACCAACATAAATCGCACAATCATAAATCGTATAAGCTCTTATTTCGCAGAATCAATACAAGAACATATTTCGGACGATTTATGTAAATTTTGGCAGAGTTTTATTTCCTATAACAGACATATTTCGCACAAAAGTAACACCTGTTTATTTCGCACAAAATATTTCGCACAAACTTATTTCACACCCAACTTATTTCGCACAAAACATATTTCGCACAAATTTGGCAGAGTTTTGTTTCAGTAAAATGTCATATTTCGCGTAAGTAACTCCTGTATATTTCGCACACAAAAAATCTTGTTTCGCACAAGAAAACTTATTTCGCACAAAATGCTATATTTATTTCGAACGATTCAAAATTTTTCCTATTTCTCACAATTCAAAAAGTGGGAAAAAAATGTTGTTTGACTTAGGCTATGGAAATAAGCAGTTTTGTAGAAAAACAAGTTTGAGAGAGGAAAGTACAAATGGATCATCAAAAGATAAGCTTAAAACTTCATAAGCTCGAAATATGCTTACGAAATAAGTGAAAACTTTCAAAGAGAAAAAAACTTCTTTCTCCACAACTAAAATCTAAACCCACCCGTGGAGAGTGATACCAATTATAGGAACCAAACTATATCATTTCCACAACATAACACTTAGATCGAATGGTAAAAAAGAGAGAAAGAAGGAAGAAAGAAAAGAGAGAGGAAATAAGAGGGTGTTTGGATTGGACTATGTGTTTAAAAAGAAACAAATGAACAACCAACCCTTCTCCATTTGCAGAGAAGGGTATATATACCTAGCAACCATGGGTCCACTCTAAGGATTACATTGGGCTTTTAGCACACAACACGTGACATATTAGATTACATTTAGGAGCTCGATACCAGTTTCTAGCCTATTACAACGTTTAATATATAAAGACCAAGATTCCTAGTTTGACTTAATATTTTGAGGATAACAACTTGCTTTGTAATGAAACATAGGAAATATAGCTAATAATTTGATAGAAAACATACCAGATTCACAAAGGGTGTCATTTTTTTTAATATATGGCCCCTTGTGGTAAATGTTCAAGGCTGCAATGAAGGTTGCAAGCTGCTACAAAGGCTGCAACAGAGGTTGCACACTACCACGAAGGCTACCACAAAGGTTGCAGGCTATTACGAATGCTGTCATAGAGGTTGTAGGCTGATGTGAAGGCTGCCATAAAGGTTCTAGGCAGTTGTTAAGGCTGTAACACTGCTAAGAAGGCTGCAACGCTGCTAAGAAGGCTGCAGTAAAGGCTTTAGGATGCTACGAAGGCTACTTGATAACATCAAATACTTAATACCTTTTTGTATCAAAATCCCTCGTAAAATGTTCATAATTGTCTATTTGTGATTAAAATATGTACTTAATCGCTTTATATTTGGTTTACAGGAAAATATGGATGTTGGAGCGGAAAGACATGGGAATTGAACAAGTTAAGTGAAGAAACTATGCTGCTTAGTCATAACTACGACGTAGTCACTACATTGAGCTACGCTGTAGTTCATTTAAAGATTCCACACAAGCTTAGAAGAAAATACGGCGTAGTTGCTGTACTTTAACTACGCCGTAGTTACCAAGAATTCTAAAAGAGTAAAGTCCAGTCACAACTACGGCGTAGTTGGCCACTTCAACTATGCCGTAGTTACATTTAGCCTGTAAAGGGAAAGCCTGACTCAACATAACTACGGCGTAGTTTATACCCTTAACTACATCGTAGTTGAGACGAATTATATAAATACAGCCCTAATATCAGTCTATTAGTATCATTCACTCATAAGGATATCCAGGGAACATCTAGGACTTCTAAAGGAGAACGAATTTTGGCTCACTCACCACTTAGTTTAAGGGAGATATCATTTACTTATTTATTGTATTATTCATTCATCAATAGATTTGTAAGAACATTATGTTTTCTCAATCCATGAGTTCTTCATTTATGTCATCTGTATTATGTAGCATGAGTGGCTAAGCATCTTAAGTGCTAGCCTTGTTATGACTTTTTTATCATTTTGATGTTAAGTTTCCTGTTGAATTATCATTTATAGGATATATTGTTTTCCTATTGCATGATCCTCGAGATTTGGTAGTATTGATGCTAGTGTATATCCTGTTAGACCTTATAGTAGGCTTACCAATTGAATTAAGGGTTAACCGGGTACTAGGGATAGGTTGGCAACTGTTTGTAGTGTAGGGATTATCCATATCTCTGTCTATAGTATGATAGATACTTATAAACTTTGGGAAAACTCTTCTAGGAGAGTTTACAGCCATGATGTGTGATTATTGGCACTAAATAGGTCTTTAGGATAGTTGGGGTTTAATCATTGTAGACTAGATGCTCACCTTTCGTGCCCAATGGGGACCTAAGATCATAGGATGCATACGAAAGGTTAGTTGCCTAATTGAACCTGTTGATATTACAACCACCGTAAATGATAAGTAAACATTGCACTAGGAAACATTAATCATAACTATAATAAAGGAATAACTAGGCTAGTAATATTTTCTCCCTGACTAATTCTTGTAATTTTAATTTCGTGTTTAATTCTGTTTAATTATATTCAAACCAATTCAAAATCAACCTGTTTAATTAGTGACACATTTAAATTGCAACTTATACTATTAGCACTTGGGATGAGATTGGATTTACCAATCCTTCACTATACACGATCGAGTTCTCTACCCGTTAGTGTGTTGTAGACCATAGGTAATCGAGTTTTATAAATTTAAAACTTGGTAAATTTAATTTCTAACGAAATCGCGCATTAAGTTTTTGGCGCCGCTGCCGGGGAGCTAAAATTAGTTTACAATTTGAATTTTGAATTTTTAGTCCGCTATTATATACTAATCCTCTACCTTCAGGAATGAGTGGAGACGATCAAGTCACACTCACTAACTATTTAACGAAGGCCAGGGATAATAGCGAACCTAGAATTATAAGAACATTGTTCAAAGAAATAATTAAATTCAAATTCTAGGGACAATGCATTGTGGATTTAAAATAAAATGTTTTCTTTGGAAGGGAAAATGAAGATCCATATGATCATATTGTAAGGATAGCAGATATTATCGATTTTTTCACTCCCCTGCAGTCTCAATGGACCAAGTGATGATGATGGCATTCTCATTTACCTTAAAAGGAAAAGCTACATAATGGATGAGGAGGATGCCTGCTGGATCGATTTCAACCTAGGATCTTTTCAAGAGTTCATTTTTGGAAGAATATCGCCCTTCATAAAATCATTACACAAATAAAGACGATTAGAAATTTCAAACAAAAACCTGGAGAGCCATTATATCGTTCTTGGGAAAGGTTCATGATTGTGCAAATATGGACACAATCAGGCTTTAATGGGAATCAAAGAGTTTGGGGTTGAATGTTATATTGCCAAGTCTTGAGTAACCCGTAACAACACAAATAGAAACTATTAGATGCTATGTTTACTAAATAGATATCATACGAAAGCTATAAGAATAAAGGAGAGGAGCTATAGAGTATTTTCATCATTTTCTAAATTTTCATTTCAAACGGGGAAAATAGAAATGGTAGGGAGAAGTGAGTGTTACAAAGACAAGACATGTATATATACTCCTCCAAGATGAGTATATATACTTATTACTAAACTATTCTATTTTCCCTACACTTAGTCAAACCTTGGTCAACTTTACTAAGATAGACTTTATTACATCAAAACTACTAATAAAACTATAAACTAAACTAAGACTAATTCATAATAATAATTAACACTTTTTATCGTTTCTAACAATCTCCCCCTAAGGGTTGATTATTACAGATGCTTCATCGTTGATAGAATTGGTCTTCCATTCACAAAAGATTCCTATCTTCGCATTTGTTGTCGGTGACTTAGACGCTTGGAAATTTCTCTTTCGTATGCCTTCATTATTTCTTGATATAATTCACCTAGTAGAGGTGGTTTCTATAAAAACTTACTTTTAAACATTCTGAGCTTTACCTCATTCAAAACCTTTTCCAGTGTAGCATCGTAGAACTTGGCAATCTCTTCCAAGTACATGACTCTTTTCTCATCTTTATTGTTTAAGTAAATCAACCCCATTTGTGGCTCATCTACTATTGTGTATGGTGCATGTTCTTCAATACCAAGAAATGTTAAGGTTCGTGCTGTTAAGTTTACCTTTATTTGATAACTTTATATTCCCTGCTAGAAATCATAAACCCTCTCCTAGATCACACAACTTCAGATAAACGTTATAAATGAGTTCATTAGCTTGACTTTCCGATTATCAATCTCCTTGCTTCGACAGAGATAATACAAGTCTTCAATATCATTTTTGTTCAAGTACTTGAAGTCGGCTTCAGAAAAACTGTCTGGCTTATCGTTGGCTCTCATCACAAGAATTTGTTTTTATAAAATCTAATCCATGTGGTTGATCAGTGACAATTCTGCCAACTTCTGTAATCCTATGATTCGAGTAATAGTCTTCTGGATTTTTCCTGACTTTCTTTTAATTTTGCTTGTATACTTTTTTATGCCATGAATCCTTCCAATGTTGAATTGATAACCGTGCATCTTCAATGAAAGTCTTAAACTCTTTCCGAACCCATCGATTTAACTTTTCTTCTAGATCAGGCTTTGGAAATTCTTCTGTATGAATCTTGTAGAGTAACAAAATATACTTCTTTTCTGGTATTTCCATACTTTAAGAAAAATAAATCTTTATTATACAAAGGTCTTGGGGGTTCATTTGGATCCTTTATGGTCCATAGAAAATGAGAGTCTTTGGTATTGTACGTGGAATATCTTGTTGTCTGCTTTCCCAAACTATCTAATTTTCCATGAAACTTGTTGATTGTTCCAAATGGTAGGCATACTCTTCAGCATTTCTAGACAGATTACTTAAAGAATCTCTCAATGTAGCCTTTATTCTTGCATGATCAAAGATAGTTGGAACACGTTTGTCAATGTTTTGAAATTCAGCAATTAACTCAGGTGTTACATCTTCAGAGATTACCTCATTTTCATCAACAACATTCTCTTCTTCCCATGCATCCCATTCTTGATGTTGACTTTGTTGTTTGGACACATATGTTGTGGAGTCTTTTCTTGAATGCTTTGACAAAGAATCCCTCGCAGACTTTGATCTTTTTGACGTTTTGCTCCTTTTCACTCTTTTCTCCCCCTTAAGAGGAGCATCATCGTCTTAATTTTCATCATGATAAGAGTAAAAGTCATCTTCCCTGAAAGAAGTGTTAGATGTAGAAGACTTTTCAAACTTAGGCTTTAATACCTCCTACAATGCAATATCATCAGCTCGATCTTGAAGATCTCTCTTCATCTTCAAGTACAGTTGATACTGAAGATTAGCGGATGATTCTGTTTCAGTTGATGTGGTTATGGTTGGATGAACATGAATAACATTGTATTGTACATGATTTTTGAAAAGTTCTTCAATGATTGCTAGAGCGTGTGCTTTGAATTCCTTAGAAATAAAAGCAGGTACTTCTGATCGAAAGGCATCACGATCCTCAATGATGGTATTAACTATGCATGGTTTCAGGTTGGCTTTAATTAAATCGTTGTTAACATTCTTAGCAATTTGTGGAACAACCTCATGTAAAATGTCATCAATCTTCTAATGAGTTTCCCAGAATTTTGCAGTAGTGACACACTTACTTTCAATGTCTTGAATCATAGAACCTTGATGCATGCACATCCTGCGAAGCGCTCCTAGAAGATGAGAGTATTTACTGGAAATTCTTTTCTTGACTTGTGAATGTTTGGATGTTGAAGTAGTTGCATAGGAAACAATATCCGTCAATTCCTAAAAAGTTTTCTTATCCGAAGATAAGATTTTCCTAGGAGAACTAAGTGGTGTGGGAATTGTTGTCTGTGTCTCCTCGTTCCTAATCTACAAACTACCCATCTCATCATCCTTCTGCTCTCTTTCTTTATCATCATCATCAACAACAACTTTTGGATTATCCTTATGACTCTCAGGCTCTATCCTATCCTTAGAGTCATCATCATCCTTCTCAACTATTTTCTTTTGCTTAATTGTTATTTTGAGTTACTTCTGTGGTGAACTGGATTCTCAAGCAATTTGCTTCCTCTTCTTCGACACCAGAGGACTAGAAGAAATGGTAGGTGACCTATGGGCGCTAGGTGTAATCCTATGCGTTCCTTGGGTAGAAACAACCGGTTGTAGTTGATTCATTAGAACATCTACCTTCATAAACACCATCTCATACTCCTTAAAATCATTCATCTCTCTAATCTATGTAGTTAAGAGAGCATCCGAAATTATCATTCCTCAAACTAAGACATTTCCCGTAGTATACACACTAACCAAAGGAACATCATCCTTGATAGAATGATAGTCCTCTTCAAGCCTTTTTGGAATGTTAGGGGATTTCTTCATCAGATAGGCAACAATCAGCTTGATGAAACGAGGATACTGAAGCACTTCCTTTTTCTAAAACACATTATTCATAAAATCTCACAAAAAGAAGCAGGATAATCAACATGTGTTTGGTTGAGTACAGCATGAAACAACTGAAGAATGTTGATCTTTGTCTGATCATAGCCAGAAGTTTTGGTTGTTAAGTAGTGGTTGAATACTTTGAACATAGTCTGCCATGGTTGAGCCAGATTCTTTATGTAGAAAGCACTCACTTTGTCAACAACACCTTGATAACCAACTCTGTTCATGAATGCTTCAATAGTGTGAATGTTGGCTGGTACGACAAATGGATTCTCTAGAGTTTCCACTGGTAAATGAAGAGTATCTCTGAACATATCCATAGTGTAAATGAATTGTTGAGTATCCAGCATGAACTTGATCGTGTCCTCAGTATCTGGTACCTTGCTCACCGTCCTTTAGAATTGTTGTAGGTACACAGCAGGAACATCAGCAGTTGAAGTTAATGCATGACTGAGACAATGATCAAGTAGTATCAACCCAACTATCTTGCATTCAGGAGAGCAAGGAATACTCTGCAACATCGCATAATTATTGCATCTCCTAATTAGTTTGTATTGAGGAACAAGTTGATTTGCTGGAATTACGTGTTGAGCTATGTGGAATACTGTATGATGACATGAAATGATTAGTGAGATTAGATGTAGTTTAAAATTTGCACATATTTGACTTGTTTTGTCTCTTTCCACTCTGTCTGTTTTATATGCTCTAGCATTTCTTTTTGAGCATATTCTGATCATTTTCTTTCTCATGTGCCTATTCTTGATTTTTCAGGCACATGTCATACGCTTTATTCTTTTAAAATCATTTTGTATGCTCTGCAATTCTTTTTCGAGCATACTTTGATTTGCTTTTTCACGTATGGATTTTATCTCTCTTTCTGTTTGTTTTTCCTTACCAAAAAGTTTTTGTTGAAATGATACACTTTTAAGAATAATAAAGATATACTCTGATTTGTTTAACAACTTTTGACTTTTTAAGAAATCCAAGAGTATAACTTTGTATTCTTTAAAACCTTTTGTGAAAGAGTACCACTTGCTGACACAAAAATACATCTTTTTGATTTAGAATTTGAGATAACATTTCCAAAGAAAGTTTTTTTTAAAGATCCCTTGAAAACATTGATTACATAACCAATCTATTGAGACATAAATGGGATGGTTACTAAGCCACTCACTCCTCATTCTGTTCAATGTAGAAAACGGCCGAAATCGGATATGACTTAGACCATTTACCCAATTATGTTCAAAAGATAGTCATAAATCATTTTTGAATGAATTTGAAACAATCTTTTTTTTTCAAAAAACTTGAACTTTTCTTTTGATGATACATGAGAAACGTTATGATCACAGACAGTTAAAGCTCACTTTTTGCATTTCTATCATATGTTCCTCTTTATAATTTGAAATCATTGATCACTTTTGCTGAAAATTTTTGTTAAACAAAACATGATCTTATATACGATATCTGGATGGTCAATAGATTGCTCACTCCTCATCCTGTTAAATTCAAGAAACAATC
>BQNB010002031.1:0-26708 GCA_026074375.1 Tanacetum coccineum | reverse complement strand
TAGTGCCTGTTTGGAACAGTTTTGTTAAATATTATGTTTTACTAATTTCTGAAGCATTTTATGTGCAGGTTGATGCAATTGCGTGGTAGATTGATTCCGATGCTAAAACTCATGTTTGTAAAGATTATTGTTGGTTTAAGACATATGAACCGGTGGAAGACGAATCTATACTTTACATGGGTGATGATCATTTCACTCTTGTTCATGGAAAAGGAAGTGTAGTGCTGGAATTTAGTTCGGGAAAATCTATTACTTTGTTTAATGTGTTGTATGTACCAAAACTTTGTAAGAATTTGATTTCTGGTCCTGTATTAAACAAGTGTGGATATAAGCAAGTTTATGAATCTGATAAGTATATCTTATCGAATTGTGGTGTATTTGTAGGATTTGGTTATTATAACAATGGTATGTTTATGTTGAACTTGAATATAGTTCTGGATGATTCAAATTCTGTATATATGTCTTATCTTCTACTGTTGTTAATTCCTCATTATGGCATGCTCGTTTAGGACATGTGCACTATAAAACAATGCTTGAAATATCTAAAGATGATTTAATTCCTGCTATTGATGAAAATCCGGAAAAATGTACTACATGTATGTTAACAAAAATCACTAGGCAAGCATTTAAAAGTATAACAAGGAAATCTGTCATATTTGAATTAATACATAGTGATTTGTGTGATTTTCATGCTACACCATCTTTGGGCAATAAAAAGTATGTGATAACTTTTATAGATGATGCCTCTAGGTTTTGCTATGTTTACTTGCTACATGCTAAGGATGAAGCCCTGGATAAATTTAGAATTTATAAAACAGAAGTTGAATTGCAACAAAATGACTTTTTTAAAACTTTACGCACAGATAGAGGTGGTGAATATTATGATCCTGTATTTTTCCAATCTGTAGGAATCATTCATGAAACTATAGCTCCTTACACACCACAGCAAAATGGTGTGGCTGAAAGGAAAAATAGAGCTCTTAAGGAAATGGTTAATTCCATGTTATCTTACTCGAGTTTGAGTGAGGGGTTCTGGGGAGAAGCCATGTTAACGGCTTGCTATTTATTGAATATGGTTCATAATAAAAGGAATAAGACTACCCCATATGAACTTTGGTATAAGAAATGACCCAACTTGTCATTTTTGCGAGTTTGGGGTTGTAGAGCCGTTGTTAGGCTACCTGATCCGAAAAGGAAAACTTTGGGTGAAAAAGGTATTAATTGTATCTTTGTTGGATATGCTGAGCATTCTAAGGCATATAGGTTTTATGTTATTGAACCTAATGATTCTGTGCCTATAAACTCAATTATATAATCAAGAGATGTAATATTTGATGAGAAACCGTGTCTCTTCAAAAGCTAGACCAAAGGATGTTATACCAAATTTGGTTGAATCTTAATGGGATGATCATTCTGATGATGTACCAAGTGAGATTCTTAAACCTCGAAAAGGTAAAAGAGTTCGGAAAGCTAAATCATATGGTTCTCATTTTCAACTATACTTAGTTGAGGGATCGAGAGATCAAGTTGGATCATAATACTCTTACTGCTTTAGCATAGAGGAGGATTCTAGAACCTATGATGAAGCTATGCAATCTCGGGATGCTGCTTTCTAGAAAGAATCAATTGATGATGAGATTGGTTCTATTATGGAAAACAATACTTGGGTCTTATCTGATTTACCCCCTGGTTGCAAACCTTTAGGTTGCAAATGGATCTTCAAAAGGAAGATGAAAGTCGATGAAACTATTGACAAGTTTAAAGCTCGATTAGTAATCCAAGGCTTTAGACAAAAGGAAGGGATCGATTACTTCAATACCTATGCACCAGCAGCTCGTATCACTACTATTAGATTGTTATTAGCTTTGGCTGCTATTAACAATCTAGTGATTCATCAAATGGATGTCAAGACATCATTCTTGAATGGTGATTTGGATGAAGAAGTGTATATGAGACAACCAGAAGGATTTATTATGTCGGGTAATGAGCATAAGGTGTGTAAGCTGGTTAAGTCGGTTTATGGGCTAAAACAAGCACCTAAACAGTGGCATCAAAAGTTTGATGACGCTGTGTTGTCAAGTGGTTTCACTTAAACCAATCCGACAAGTGTGTATATAGCAAATTTGATAGCTCCGGTGAAGGTGTTATAATTGGTTTATATGTTGATGATATGTTGATTTTGGCACTGATCAAAATCAAGTTGATAAAACTAAGAAGTTTTTGTTATCAAGGTTTTTCATGAAAGATATGGGAGAAGCAGACGTTATTCTTGGTATTAAGATTAAACATGAGAATAAATGGATTGTAATTACACAATCTCATTACATTGAGAAAATACTCAAGAAGTTTAATCGTGAAGATTGTTCTCCGGTGAGTACTCCCATGGATCCGGTAGAAAAGCTTAAGCCTAATACAGGGAAACCTGTAGATCAGCTTGAATACTCAAGAGCTATTGGCTGTTTGATGTATGCTATGACAAGTACTAGACCTGATATTGCTTATGCTGTTGGTAGATTGAGTAGGTTTACTAGTAACCCAAGTAGACAGCATTGGAAAGCAATAACGAGGGTGTTTAAGTACTTAAGAGGTACTAAGGATTATGGTTTATCATATGTTGGATATCCTTCAGTGTTAGAAGGCTATTCGGATGCTAGCTGGATAAATCATGTTGAAGATTCATCTTCTACAAGTGGATGGGTGTTCTTGCTTGGGGGAGGTGCCATTTCATGGGCTTCTAAGAAGCAAACATGCATCACTAGTTCTACTATGGAATCTGAGTTTGTAGCATTGGCTGCTGCCGGTAAGGAAGCAGAGTGGCTAAGAAACTTGATTCATGAGATTCCAATTTGGCCGAAACCGATAGCACCAATATCTATCCGATGTGATAGTGCTCCCACGATGGCTAGGGCATATAGTCAGATATACAATGGGAAGTCTAGACACTTAGGTGTTAGACATAGTATGGTAAGGGAACTAATCAGGAATGGTGTGATTTCTATTGAGTTTGTTCGAACACAACATAATTTAGCTGACCACTTGACGAAGGGTCTAGCTAGGGACTTGGTAAATAAGTCAGTAAAAGGGATGGGATTAAAGTCCAAATAAATCTACTACCTATGAGATACCCAATTCCCTTCTAATACAACGTTAGAAGCTGAATTCAATGTGGAAAGCTCATAGCTAGAGATTGGAACACAAGTTTTATCTTCCCAAGGTATGTGTTCAGACCTGCAAGTGATGGTTAGGTTGAAGTTTATCTTCTTAATAGTTCTTTTGAAAAATTGCATTGCAGGTGCAAGATCTAAAGGGACTACCTATGTGAACATGAAGTTTAGCCGCTTCAAGAAGCTTGGACTTAGCTTTCTATATGTTCATCAATGGATTGGGACACATGGCTTGTAAAGTGTCAAGTTAAATGAACTTTAGAGTGTTGTAGAAACGAATGTGTATAGTATCTTCAGGTATTCAAATGGATTGACGGGTTCAATCGTTACGACACCCCGATTTTCGAATATTTGGAATGTGTATTATACTAAGATGAAAATTCAATCGCAAGACATTTTCATTTATGCATTTGTTTGTTTCGTTATGTTTGTTTTAGCATATATCTCTATATATGTATTAGTAAATCAAGGATTACACTAAAATGGGGGGGATTTGTTGGTGATTTTAGTGTCATTGACGGCCATTTAGGTAATGATGATTTACTAGAGACTAATGAGATTTCATAATTAGCTTGGATACGAGTTAGGGAAGTGTGGAGTACACACTCGTTGAGTTAATATGTTATCAACCTAGACAAAATGCAGAGATCAAGGGACAGTACTACTGGCAGTACTAAGTTGATATAGCAGTACTAAGTAGTTAGTACTGTTAGCACTAATACTTAGTACTGGTTGTTTCAACTAGCAGTACTAAGTAGTTAGTACTGTTAGCACTAATACTTAGTACTGGTTGTTTTCAATTAGCAGTACTAAGTAGTTAGTACTGCTAGCACTAAATGGTTAATACTGCTAGTCGTGTAACTGTTTGAAAACAGTTATGAAAGTTGGTTTTAACCAACTTTAACTACTTAACCGTCATCTAGAATTTGTTTTATAAATATATTCATTAGTCTCATAAAAGATAACGAAAACATATACAATTCCTTCATTGTTCTTGATTTATGATTCTTGTGCCTAGAACATAAATTGATATACTCCTTATATTATCCCGATAGAGATTTCGTGCAACCCAGGCATTGATAAGGGTCGAAATACTTTATACGGAAAGTGGACATTTACACGATATAAGCGAGTTATCCAGGATCATCACACTCACACACCCCAATATATAACAAACGTATAAAGTATTTGGTTGTGATCATGGCTGGAAATACGGTGAAGGATATGACAACGAATTTTGGGAAACTTGATAAGTTTGAGGGGCATGACTTTAGGCGATGGCAAAAGAAGATGCATTTCTTGTTGACTACTTTAAAGGTGGTTTATGTGTTGACAACACCGATGCCGGAATTGTTGGAAGATGCAACAGTGGAAGCAATAAGGATAAGGGCAAAGTGGGAGAATGATGACTACATATGCAGGGGTCATATATTGAATGGTATGTCTGATTCTCTTTTTGATGTATATACGAATGTTGAATCGGCTAAGGAGTTGTGGGATTCACTTGAATCCAAGTACATGGCAGAGGATTCTTCAAGTAAGAAATTCCTTGTAAGTAATTTTAATAATTACAAAATGGTCGATTCTAGACCGGTCATGGAACAGTATAATGAACTCCTTAGGATCCTTGGACAATATACACAACATGGATTAAAAATGGATGAGTCCATTTCTGTTTCAAGTATAATTGATAAGTTGCCTCCTTCCTGGAAGGATTTTAAACATACTTTGAAACATGGTAAAGATGATTTGTCTTTGGTCCAACTTGGTAGTCACTTGCATGTAGAGGAATCTCTAAGGGCGAAAGAAAGTGATAAGGGTAATGGAAATGAAGGTGGTAGACCCTTTGTCAACATGACAGAAGAGGGTAAGAACAAACACAATAAACAAAACAAAGGTAAAAAACGGTCCAATGAGAACAACAGTGGTTCTAGTTCTAATAAGAAACCAAAGTTGGAATGTTGGAAGTGTGGCAAGACTGGTCACTTCAAAAGGGATTGCCCTAGTGGTAAAAAGAAAAATGCAAATGCTGGTGGTTTGGGAAAGAGGTCTATGGACCAATCCCAATACAATGTTAGAATTTAGTGCCTGTTTGGAACAGATTTATTAAATATTCTATTTCACTAATTATTGAAGCATTTTATGTGCAGGTTGATGCAATTGTGTGGTGGATAGATTCTGGTGCTACAACTCATGTTTGTAAAGATCGTAGTTGGTTTATGACATATGAACCGGTGGAAGACGGATCTGTACTTTACATGGGTAATGAACATTTCGCTCTTGTTTATGGTAAATAAAGCGTGGCATTAGAATTTAGTTATGGAAAAACTATTACTTTGTTTAATGTATTGTATGTACCTAAACTTCGTAAGAATTTAGTTTCTGGGCCTGTGTTGAATAAGTGTGGATACAAACAGGTGTATGAATCCGATAAGTATATCTTATCGAAGTTTGGTGTGTTTGTAGCATTTGGTTATTATAACAATGGTATGTTTATGTTGAACTTGAATAAAGTTCCTGATGATTCTGATTCTGTTTATATGTCTTCTTCTATTGTTGTTAATTCATCATTATGGCATGCTCGTTTAGGACATGTGCACTATAAGAGAATGCTTGAAATGTCTAACGATGATTTAATTCCTGCTATTGATGAAAATCGGGAAAAATATACTACATGTATGTTAACAAAAATCAGTAAGCAACCGTTTCAAAGTATAACAAAGAAATTTGTCATACTTGAATTAATATATAGTGATTTGTGTGATTTTCATTCTACACCATCTTTGGGCAATAAAAAGTATGTTATAACTTTTATAGATGATGCCTCTAGGTTTTGCTATGTTTACCTGCTACATGCTAAGGATGAAGCCCTTGATAAATTTAGAATTTATAAAACAGAAGTTGAATTGCAACAAAATGACTTAGTTAAAACCTTACGCACAGATAGAGGTGGTGAATATTATGATCCTGTGTTTTTCCAATCTGTAGGCATTATTCATGAAACTACAGCTCCTTACACACCACAGCAAAATGGTGTGGCTGAAAGGAAAAATAGAGCTCTTAAGGAAATGGTTAATTCCATGTTATCTTACTCAGGTCTGAGTGAGGGGTTCTGGGGAGAAGCCATGTTAACGGCTTGCTATTTGTTAAATAGGGTTCCTAATAAAAGGAACAAGACTACCCCGTATGAACTTTGGTATAAGAAACGACCCAACTTGTCATATTTGCGAGTTTGGGGTTGTAGGGCCGTAGTAAGGCTTACGGACCCGAAACGGAAAACTTTGGGTGAAAAAGGGATTGATTGCATCTTTGTTGGATATGCTGAGCATTCCAAGGCATATAGGTTTTATGTTATTGAACCTAATGACTCTGTTTCTATAAACTCAATTATAGAATCAAGAGATGCAATATTTGATGAGAACCGTTTCTCTTCAATACCTAGACCAAAGGACATTATACCAAATTCCAAGTTTAAGCAAGTTTTTAATTAAGTTTTATGTCGTTTTTATTATAGTTTAAAGTGTTTTAAAGTTAATGTCTTTTATGCATTTGTAATTCTCAAATTTTAATGAAAAATTAAGCTACTTTGACTCAATAAGCTCTCAATAAGCTCATTTAAAGGCTTATTCTTGTAATAAGCTCTAATTAGTTAAAGTTGTTATAAGCTATTAATTTTCTTGTTTTTATTTTAAATTTTAGTTCTTAAATGGTTCCTTTGAGTGTGATTTTGGAAGCATTTGGAAATAGCTTCATA
This sequence comes from Tanacetum coccineum, assembly GCA_026074375.1. Taxonomy (NCBI): domain Eukaryota; kingdom Viridiplantae; phylum Streptophyta; class Magnoliopsida; order Asterales; family Asteraceae; genus Tanacetum; species Tanacetum coccineum. Next base: position 19,790 of record BQNB010002031.1, on the reverse strand, counting down.
TAAGCTTATTGAGTTATTGCTCTAGGGAATATGGCAAGGGCCATTAGGACAGGGTTTTTAGGCCACTCACTCAGAAAGAGTGGCCTTGTTTCTGAGACAACAAAATCCAAGGTTACAATTCTCAATTTCCAATTAGCTTAATTTTTTTAGACACTAGCTTATTTGCTTTCAATATTTGTTAAAACATTAGTTTAGGCTTATTATTAGGCTGTTGTAAGTTTTTTATTGCATAATTTTGTCCTACATTAGCTTATTTCTTAAAAATTGTCATAATAGTGTAATAAGCTAGTAGAGAAACTAGCTTATTTTTCTTAATAAGCTAGGACTTTTAGTTTTAAAATAGTCTAAATAGGTCAAAATAAGTAGAAGTAGATAAAAGGTTTTTAAAGTTTTAGTTTAAAAATGGATTTTAAACCTATTTTGGTTTGGCAGTTTTAGATAAAGGGGTGTTTGGCACAAGGTTAAAACGGGTCAAAAAGGGTTTTGGCATGGGTTATGGTTACTTGGTCAATTTAAGCACAAGTTTTAAGTCACTTTTAAGCTGTTGTTAAAACATTTTTAGTTGGAAAATTGTTTTCCAAGGTTTTCTAAAACCTCTTTTGAAACTGTGAAGTTTTTAAGGATCCCACAAGTGCTTATTTGATTAAGCACTTGTGGTTTAAGTTTAAGGTTCAAAAGATTGTGTTTAGTGTGTCTAAACAAGGCTGTCAAGAGCCTTTGTTCTTTTGACTTTATAAGTCAAAACCACCAGCTTTTCTTATTGCCACAGTTTCTCAAAACCAAAGGACCCTTTTTCACCACCAAAAATAAGCAAGTAAAAAGGGTTTTTACAAGTCCAAAATTTGTGCACAAGTCCATTAGATAGAGTACTCAATCTGTTTAAGCTTCTTTTTGCTTTTAGAGCTTATTTGACAGCTTAAAATAAGCTGTCAAATAAGCCCTTGAGCCTTGCCTTAAAGCTCCCCTGGTGCAAAGGGGGAACTTTAGGCTCAATGTTCTCAGCCATTAAGCACACTTAAGCCCAAGTATTTGGCTTATTTTAAGAGCTTATAAGCCCTAGTATAAGTCCTCAAAGTTTCAGCCCTTGATAAGCTTATTTGGTTGCTTATTTTTAAGCCCAATCTTGCCACTTGGCTGTTTTCAGTTTAACTTAGGCATAAGGATTGCTTATTTTTTGACTTTGGCTTATTGAGCTTATCCCATAAGCTCAAATTGTGTCCTAGTAGCTTTTAGGTTAAGTTAGATAGTTTAGTTTGCTTATTTCCCTTTTTTTTAGCTTATTTGAATGTCCAAGTTTATCATTTTAACCTCTTAAGCTTTGGTTAAGCTTTTCTGTCCATACTTCCACAGCTTATTTTAGCTCTAGTTTTTCCTTTTCTTTTTAGCCCATTTAGTTTAGTTTAGACCTTTTAGCCTATCTAGTTCCTTGTCTTAGCTTAATTTGACCCTAAGTCTAAAAGACTTAGCTTTTTTTTAGCTTTTAAGCCATTTTAGCTGCTGTCAACTTTAGGCTTATTTTCTAGCTTATTCTTTTGTCAAAAGCTGAAAGTGCTTTTATTAATGTTGTTTAAATTAAGCTGGTTTATAAGTTTGTAGTTTTAAGTTTTGGCTAAAAATCACTTTTTAATAAGCTAGAAAAATAAGCCATGTCGTAGGGTTGGTTTTGTACATCTTTGATAGTGCGGGGTTACACGTTTTAACTATAGTGTAAATTTAATAAATTTTGCCCGCCTACCCTTTAGTTTAGTTTATTACAATTTCTACCCTAGAGTTTTTAAAAATAAAAATAAAAGGGGAAGATACTTGGTCCGGGTGAGCAAGACTCGAACCCGGGACCAAGCAATACATCCCCTTTATACCAACACACTTAACCACTGCGCCCTTGGGTCTTTTTCGTTATAGACTCAAGGGCAAACATATTTATACACATTTTGCCCAAATAAGCTAATAAGCTGTCCAAGCTTATTTTCGGGCTTATTTGTTAAGCTGTGTGGTGTTTGTTATTTTTCATAGGATTGTTAAGTAGCCTAGTATTTTTAGAAAAATTTTCAGAATTTTTTGTAATCGTTTACTATTTTTTATAAATTAATTTAGTTAAAAGTTTATTTAATTCATAAAAAATACAAAAATTATCAAAAAAATATTTTGTTTTTTTAGAAAATTTTCTTTTATCATCTAGTTTGTAGGAAAAATATAAAAGTTTTCGTAGGGTCATTTTTATAACTCTTCATCTTTTAAAGAACGGGTCCGGGTACGGGTTTTTGTTTTGACTCGTTTTTGGGTCAAACGAACTCCGTTTTCGGTCTAGTCTTTTTCATTCTTCGTTATTTGACCCGTAGAGTAGTTTAGAAGTGAAAAATTTTCCGTAGGGTTATTTTTAAAGATTTTAGGTTTTCCCCCTTTTGTACGGGATTCGGGGTCTCGTTTTCTAGTTTAATTTCGTAATTTCTAGGTTTTTCTTAAACGTTTTAGTCCGTTATTATCTAATTTGACTTTTTCAACTTCCCAAACTCATTCCTTCCTTCAAACTCAAATCTTCGATCGTATCGATTTACCATTCCAGCCTCGTTGGGGATTTACGACCCGGGAAAGCTCTATACTACTTCTCGGTATCATTGATTGTTGGTTTTTACACTTCTTTATATATTTTATATTTTATTATATATTATATATATTTACGGTGTGAATCCGGCACGATCAATTTTTGGCGCCGCTCAAGCTTAAATCCTCGTGGCTCATTTCACAGAATAAGGGATGAAAAATTCAAAGAAACAAAGAGTATACGCCAGTAGAAAATCAGTGCATTCTAAGAACCAGAAAGACAGATCCCACAGGACATAGGTTCTCAAACAAAAGACTACCACTGTCCCTGAGAAAATAATGAATCCTAGATCTTGTCTTAGGTGGAAACCAACGGGTAGAATTCTCAAGACTGTTTGTCTTAGGTGGGTTCCCACAGGAAGGTTATTCAACTCTTGCACGAGCAAGGTTGAAAATGAACCCACACATGGTTCAAATGTAGATATCCCTCATATTCATGCATGCAAACAAACTCTGGGTTTAAGTGCAGGTACGTCATTCTATATAAAAAGCAAAAAGAATTGACATAACTGCAGAGGCACTATACAAGGAAAAGCAAGAAAATCTCTGAGAGTGGCTGCGAAATTTTGATGATCTAAGAAACCAGTGCCAGAATGGTTTCACAAAAGATGAAATCTTTCTCAAATGACGTTTGAACACAACAGTTCAAGCCTCGGTCATCAATGTCAAATGGCGTCTGCTGAAAATAACACTTCAGGCCCCGTTCCTCAATGTTCAAATGATGTCTGTTCACATCAGTTCAGGCCTCGTTCTTCATCAAATGACTTCTGATCATAACCGTTCAGAACTCGGAATTCAAGACCACAGCAAAATGAACAGTCAAGTTCAACGTGGTTCCAAAGTTGTTCCTTAAGCATAAAGACAGATACATCACGACAAAGTTGGAGATTACTATTCCACCTTCACATAGCAATGCTTGAGAGACAACAGGTATATATATTCAAATACAATATTGAAAAATAGAAAATTTCCCAAAGAATTTTCTCGACATGTCTCTTGGAAGTCGATAACATTTACCTGTGTTAGAATGTCGAATTAACATTTGGACCGGCGTTTGTGTAAATGAAGTTCTGAGCGAAGAGTTAGCAAACAGTGTCAAAACATGTCATTTCGAAATTTCTAGATGGCTTATGTACTAAATATCAGTACGTAACCCGGACTTCATATAAAAGGAAAGGTTTATAACTTATCCTCACAACGAGACAATTAACGTTATCGGTCTTGAGCAGTTCTGACAAGACATTCAATATCTTTAGCTCCAAGAAAAAGGATAGTGTACGTTTCAGTCGCTTACCATTACCGTTTAGAATGAAGTCCTCTAACATCTGGTTTTTCAAAAAGTTGAACACAATTTTTCAAGAATTTCTCGATGACAATTCATAATCTTTCAAAATTGTGTGTTCAACACTCCAACCCTCATAATGTTTTCAAAAGACAATAATTTTTCAATTGGTCCTATTTTTGAGGGGGAGTTTTTCGAAAAACAAAGTTTTAATGTTCTTGGATACATCATCAACGACCATTCTTATGTATTCAAAACATTATCAAAATGTTCCAAACCATTCATGCTGACCATATTTTCTCCCACGGATTTTTCAAGACATATTTTAATCACAAGGTATTTCAAAAACTAAGTGTTTATTATTTAAAATAAGGGGAGAAAATGTAATTAAAATATGATCTATTCGACTCAATGTGCTGAAGAAAAGGTTTTATGGTTCGATCTTATACCCAACAACATCTTAATTTCACGACGATTCTGAAGTCATAAGGTGGTTAGGTTAGGAATCAATCCTATGATCCAACCAGAACCGGAGGATCTACCCAAGGATAATCCAAAGTTAGAAATAGCAGTCCTTAGGTATGATTGGAGATGAATGAATATAGGAATAATGCCGTACTAAGATGAGCTAACACTGGAAACAATCACACAATGTGGGTTAGTATGACGTTCCTGGTAAGCTATTGAAGGCGTTTTGAAGAAATTAAAACGAACTGTAGGATAAAGGGTCTAAAGAAAGAAAGCCCTCCAACAAATTAGGCAGAAAAACGGGATCGATACATATAAGCTGTAAGTATCCAGTTGATTGCTGACATAAAACGACATCATGGACCCAGTGATGCAATGCACAACCCTTCTCAGCCATTCGGGTTTCTCTCAACAGAAACTTGTCTCATTTGTCACGGAGATACACACGTTATCTATTGACATCTCACTCCGAGATTGTTGATATTGAATAGGTGGCAAATGTTAGCCTCCGAGTACTAAAACCAAAATGCACTAATCGAGTCTAGAGCCAAGAGATCAATCAAAATCTCGTTAGGACACATTCCATTTTAAACACTTGTTGAACATCATCAGGTTCACAAGCTGTTATCAAGAGTCCTACGCAATATCATTGTGATATTTGCCAGAACATCCGAGTGATACTAATGTATTCACAATGAAGATGGAAATCCTGCTTGAGCCAGCATCAAACAAGCTCTTGGTAGGTGACTTGCGAGATTCTATATGAATCAAACTTGTGACAACTGGATATCGATTTGGTCCAGTAAATGAATTGACGGTTGATGAATTTTGATAAAAACATGACACTCTCGATGTGTTACAAAAAACACTTTAACGAGTGACACGTCGATTGATTTTCAAATCAATTTTCTCGTTTATCACTAACGTAAACCTGCAGGTCAAACGGTGGTAACGACAACCTCAATCCCATTCAAATGCTCAATCTACGAAGACATACTATCTAGAAAGTTCAGATTTAAAGACAAAGACTTTCGCAAACTCTGATTTGAAGCTTTCAAGATAATGCAATAGTTATGAGCATGTTGGTCAAAGTACAAGATCGCAAGATTGGCAAAGACGATTAAAGACATGACAAAAGCTCAAGTCCAGATCACAAAGCAGGAAGGAACAAGCTACATACAATACCGAAGGACAAAGACCAAGAACACTCGAGCTTAACGACAAAAGCAATCTCACTGGTTCTCATGAAGGAGTGTTTCAATGAACTCACTCTCGGGGGGATAGTTAGCCTCACTTTTATTGAGTCAATAAAGGAAGCTCGTTCCGTTTTATGTTCTGAGGGACCTCACTTCGGGGGGGGGAGATGTTAGTCTCAAATTTATTGAGTCGAACAAGGAAGTTCGGTCACTCTACGATGGAGCTTCGGTCTTTAATTAGTTAATGTTGTAATAGGATAATATCGGGAATCGGGCTCGTAGATGTAATTAATATTGATATAATGTTTCGGGTTTAATTCCTAAGCAAAACCCGAGGCGGGTACTGAGTTAAATATACGCGCTGTCCTTTAACGTGACGGGGTATATAAGCTTTTTCTTCTTTAGAAAAAGTAAGTTGTTAAGTTGTTGAAAATATCTAATATATCTTTTTCTCTTTTCTCTCTCATTTCTCTCTCCTCTTTCTCTCTCTAAACAACTCACCTCCTTATTTCTAGTTCGATTTCGTGTGTGATTATATGAAGTGAAGTGTTACGGAAATCCTACAAATCTTCTTCCCTAATTGGAATTGGGGATTTAGGGTTCTTGGGGGTGGTGGGGATACAAATTTGGGGATGAATTGTGTTACTGAAAAGTTTATATTGGGCGCCAACTATGAACAGACGAAAATACCCCCCCCTCAAATGCCACGTATGCCAACTTAACGGGATTGACTAACAAAAGTTAGTCGGAGGGATTTTTAAACCCGAAACGGGTCAAAAGTTGGGATGGACCGTTTTAAAAAGTTTTCGGGAGGGACTAAATCTAGTTATACCCGGACAAACATTTAGGGACGGAATGTGAAATTAACTCTTATATTTATATATAAAAAAGTATGTAATTATATTTTTAAAGCTTTGTTTTGTGCTCTATCTCGAACTTTAAGGTAGATGTTAACGATACCCACTTTTAAGGACAACCAGCCACTTTATTTTCTCCTGTTATATCAGTTTTTCTCTCTCCGCCGACTTATATGTGACTTTTTGCAATTTTAAGGCGACATTATTTTGGTTTTCAACTTTTTTAACAAACAAAATTAAATTTATTAACTTATAAAAAACATTACATATAATTCCAAATAATACTAAAACACCCCAACAATGGCGAAAACTCGGAAATGCAACATAATGATCAATCATAATATAAGATACAATAGTGTTACAAAGACCATCAACCTCGAACAGCCTCAAGTGATGTCCCAAATCAAAACCAAATCCATAAACTCTTACAATTCTAAATGCCCACACAGGGGTTCAAATCCAAACTTAAACTAAAACTTCCAAGTACTAAGAACCAAACAGATAAACAAGCAAGGCTTCACATGAAAAATCCACACGAGATACTCCTAAGCCTGCTATTACAATCACCAACCTATTCATCTTTCACTTCACTTGAAAATGATACTCGAAAACGTCAAAAATAATGTTGGTAAGCTCGTAGGTTTGACCTTAAACCCAAAAGTTGTGCCAATATCTCAAAATAGTAGATAATAGTGCAATATGATAGTGAATATATGCAAATCACCCATGACTTATCATCCCCGCTAATCATGTAACACGACCTAGCATCCCCGCTAGTCGATCACCATGCCCTAGCATCCTCGCTAGTCATAAAAACACAATATGTCACTTACGCACCTAAAGGGCCGACCAGCTAGAGCACTATATTTGGGCAGAACCACTAGAATGGGCATTCTTGCATAACCTATGTCATGAAACACAGTAACAAAGTATACTTGCAATAGAATGGCAATTTTTGCCATCACCTTGTCGTGCAAACAGTAAGCAAGTAATAATCAAACAACCTTTACATGCAACAACAGTACATGCAAGTAAGCTTAATCAACTATAGTCACCATAGCCAATCATAAGACTTAATTGTCCAAAACAAATTGTTTCGCAGTTAAAGAAAAAATTAAAACAATTTGAGTATCATTTTTTCAACGGAAAAACAGTAGAAAAAGGGGCTACGAGATCTCAATCTAAGCAAGTTTTAAGTAACAAATAAATCATCAAAGCAATGCCACGACGTCAGCACATGATATTTAGTTAATGTCATTTTTAATACTATTTTGAAAATAGATTTAGTTTTTTTTTTTTTTCATGTAAAGGTTAGATGCGTTGTAAAATTACCCATCAACAATTTAGTGGTGTGATGGTGACGATTTATCCAAACAATCATATAATCATAGCTCATATAATACCTATTATACTTTTTAAAGAGAATAGATAGTTAATATATGTAAATATTTAAATACTATTCTCGATAAGTCCATATCGTACCCTTAGTTGCCATAAAAATAATAATTGAATTGATTGAAATGAACGTTTAAATTAATAAACTATTCGGAAAGTCTTTGAGGTAAAATGATATTGTTTTCTTTTAGTGAATTTGTAAAAATAATAAAATAATCTTTTATTATTTAAAATCAAAAATCATGTTCTTAAGTAAAAATTTATACGTATGAACTTTATACGAATTTTGACATGACGTATGTTTTATATAAGTTCTTCCAAGGTTTCAACTTAATTCAAATTATTTCCAATTTCGAATTTCGAAAAATTCAAAATCTAATCGCAACGTTTATCAATAGTGTTTTTCCAAAAACAAATACAATATATTTATAAACTATTTCTCTTTCCAAAAGTGACAAACTATTTATTAAATCTGGACTAAATAAAGTTTATTCGGCTTTATGGCCCAATAAGGGCCCATTAAGGCATTTATACGTCCAAAATACGATCCAAGCCCAAAACCAAGGCCCATTTATATATACATTAGCTCATACTAATAATTAGAAAATAACCGATCCAAATAAGCATCAAAAAAGAACGACTTATATGATGATTGGGTCGTGAGCCATTAGTCCAAAACTAGTCATAGCTTTAAATAAGTAAGATACAATTCGGTTAACCACCGTAAGCAAAAATAGTTCCACGATTATTCTGCAATGTAGGCAAATAACCAAAAAAATCTTATGTTTCTTAATAAGCGTGAGCATATAAGCTCAAAATAGAGGAAAAGCTAAAAATAAGTATACAAGCTATATACAAAATAAGTATCTAGCAATATATGTTTTTATCAAGAACAACATCAAATACAAACCCTTTTTAATTTCTTTTTATCTTCGACGGCCAACCAAAACATTCTTTTATGTTTCGTTTTGCCAAAAATCATTTTCTACGTGATAACTTGTACAACTAACATCTATGCATCACTATAACCAAACAGGACAATCTGAAATTTAAAATTTTAGAATTGCATGAAAAGAGGGTTTCAAAAACGAGATGAAACGAAAATCAACTACCCAACGTAGTTTCTTATAATACCGAATAGAATCAACCGGAAACACTTACAACACTTGTCTTTGTTTAAAGTTGAAAAAATAAGGGTGTTTTGTCTTTTGCTGGTTGAAAGCATAAAGGACACAACACGTGCGTGTTATATTTTTTTTGATATAAAGAATGAAATGAATGGTTAATGTCTAGTGATAAGAATATAATGTACATTGGGACATCTAGCTAAAAATTTGCTCTTGTTCCTGCTTTTATTTATAGCCGGACATGAAGTATTCTTATGGGCTGGGGTGTATTTTTTTGTCAGGCTCATTAAAAGTCAAAATGAATGAAAATTTCAAATGTTAATTAGCATTTTTATTCACCTTAAAAATACTTTTCCAATAACTTAGAGTATTTAATTGACATATTTCCACGCTTTATTCCCCAAAAACTCATTTGGACATTAACGGACTTGTCAGGACTCGTTTTTTGGCATTTCTCGAAAATTCACGGGTTAACCACCCGGAACTTAACTAACATAATAATAACCTCTAAAAAGGATTATTATTCACAAATAACCATAAATTACCATAATTCTCAACAAAATCACCACCGTCAACACGGTACAATATGTGAATAAACTGACAAACGTCAAATAGTCAAAGGACTAAAAACAAAATATTCAGAACACAAAAAGGGCAAAGGTTACAGATAAACCGTGCAAAATGAATTTAAAGATAATCACTAAAGACAAAAGATTAAAAGCCACTAGAAATAGTGTAGAAAAAGAACTTAGTATTCTAAAAGAAAAAGTGTCTACACTCGAGAAAAACAAGGGAGTTGATCTCGAATGTGTAAAATGTCATATGCTTAAAGTTGAGAATGAAAAACTCAAAGAGGAAGCCATTAGATTAAATAAATTGGAAAAGAGTACACATTGTCTATATGAAATGCTAAGTAATCAAAAACCCTCCGGTGAAAAATTGGGTTTAGGGTTGAGCTCATTTGAAGCATCATCTAGTGAAACAAAAGAAAAAAAATTTGTGAAGGCTCGGAAAAAGGCGTCCTCTGATGGAGGTCCCATAAATATGGGTAGCCCCCATATTCTGCAAGCGGCCCCAAAAAAATTTATGGGACCGTCAGCAGCTATGCCTGGATCTGAGAAAAGTGTGTCTTTTCAAAAATCTATTTTGGGTCCTAGACCAAAACACATAATAGTAAACAATTTCAAAGTTCCCATTGCTAGTGATAATGAAGTTAAACAATTTTATAAGCCATTGTCAAAACCCGGAGTTAGATTTTAAAAACCTAATTTTAGATCAAAAACTCCACCACCTAGAAGAGTCAACAATAATTATCCTCGTCCTAAGACACCGCAACCAAAAAGAAACGTTGGTCGACAAAATCAACCTCGTGGCTTTCTCGTAACTTGGAACAATTTCCAACGTCAAAGTTACATGCCATGGGAAATGTGTCTTCCATTCCCACATCCCAACCAATTGCATCAAATGCAAGGGATGTTTAGCACTAACAACTTTGGACCCATGAGATATTGGGGACCAAATGTTTGAGGTATTGCCCTATATAAATAGATATGCCTTGGAGTCGACTTGGAACCCGATGAATGGATAAAGGATAGTGGATGCTCCAAACACATGACGGTAACCAAAAGCTCTTCTCAAACTACAAGGCATACAACGGAGGTAATGTCATTTTTGGTAGCAATCTTCGCGGTAACATCATTAGTAAAGGTACGATTTCGAATGACTCTCTCAAAATAGATAATGTAAAACATGTAGATAACTTAAGATTTAACTTGTTAAGTGTAGGATAAATACGTGATAATAAGTGTAGAGTAACTTTCTCTGAACATGATAGTGAAATCACTAAGGATGGTAAGGTCATAGGTAGAGGTATTAGGAAGAAAGGCTTATATGTCATGAAATTAAGAAATAAGCCTAAAGACCAAATTTGTCTAGCAACGATTGATGAAAATTCCACTTTGTGGCATAGGAGATTAGGTCACGCAAATATGCGTCTCATTCAATCATTAGCATTTAAAGAATTAGTTAGAAACTTACCTAAGCTTAAGTTTAATCAACACTTCTGTGATGCTTGCAAAATTGGAAAACAAGCTCACGCTAGTCACAAGGCTAAGAATATAGTCTCAACGACTAGATGCTTAAAACTCATTCATATGGATCTTTTTGGTCCATCCGCCGTACGGAGGAAACTGTGACACCTTAGTCATAGTAGATGACTACTCTAGGTATACTTGGACTAGATTCCTTAAGGACAAAACCGAAGCCTTCAATCAATTTAAGAAAATTCAAAACCAATTTAGAATACAATAGTGTCAATAGAACCGACCCACGCATGGAATTTGATAATGAGAGCATTTTGGAATTTTTTGTAAAGCCAATAGAATAACAGCATATCTTCTCAAGCCCCCACGCACATCCTTAATAAAATAGCTTGTTAAAAGGAAAAATAGACACTTCAAGAATGTGTAGACTATGTTGAACTGAGACAAGTCATTACCACAAAAATTTGTGTAAACGCAGTAATACCTTCAACATACATTCTCAATCGATTCCTAATAGAGCCATCTTTGGAAAAAACTTACAAAAAACTCTTTAAAAGGTATGAAACCTAATCAAGATACTTTAAGATTGGTTTGGAGAGCAAGTGCCTTCATTTTAAACACTAAAACCTACTTACAAAGTTTACCCCGAATGTCATACAAATGAATCTTTATAGGTTGTCTCACAAAATAGTAAAGCCTACAATCATCCTTAAACATACATACTAGGAAAGTCAAAATCAATCAAAGTGAGATTGATGAAACTCCTCCACGCTCAAAGACATCACCCATGGTGGATGAATAACTTAGACAAGATAGGAAGCCAATTAAGGTTACCGAGAAGAAAACAATATAAGAATGACTTTGAGAATGAAACTTAGAGAGTTGACAAAATATCAAATTAAGGAATCTAGAACCACCATTAAAAAATGTCAAAGGAAACCTTACCAAAACCCTAGATCACTAGCCCAAAACCAAAGTAACTTCTTTGTTTATATCAACTATAGAACCTAAGAATGTTGAAATGCAGCCTAACATGATATTGGATAGTCGCCAAGCAAAAGAATTAAATCAATTCATTTTCTAACGACGTTTTGGAGTTAGTCTCCATCAACCTAGGAATAAGACAATCATAGAACTAAGTGGTGTTTAAAAATAGGTTAGACTATAACTGTATTGTTTCTCAGAAATAAGCTAGGTATTGCTCAGGCTATAATCCATAAAGGGCATCCATTATTATGATAACTAATGCTCATTTCTATACTTTGGTTTGATTAGATAACTATTCTTGCTTATCTTTAGATTTTTATCTAATCCAAATAGAAGTAAAAAGTGCATGTCCTTAACAGTTTTTATCAATAGGAGGAATACGGCACAACCTCCAGATTCAATGACTTGAAAATCGTAGCATGTTTATAAACTAATAAAGCTTTATACATCAAAAACAGCACCAAATCTTGGCAGACAATTAAAAGCTTTCTCATTAAAACATGCATACAAATTAGGAATATGTAGATACACTCTTTTTTACCAAGAATAAAAGTAATAAACCTCATCATCGTCAAATATATGTTGACGCTATTATATTCGGCTCGACTTGTCAAGACACGTGTGATGAATTTTCCTAAATCTTGCATGAGCTATTTTCGAGATGACATATGGTTGAACTAACTTCTCCTTGACTACAAATAAAACAAATGAAGATGTATCTCTTTAATCAATCTAAATATATTAAAGAAATATTTAGAAATTGCTTAGAAGAATCTAAACCAAGATACCCCCATGTCCTCCGATACCATACTCCAAAAGACTAGTAGTATAGTCGTAGATAGTACCCCACGTATGAGGCATATAGGTAGATTATTAGACCTAATGGCAAGTTAAAAGCATGAATATCATTTTATTTAAGTGCCTTTTGCCCGCTTCCAAAGGCTGCCGCCAAAACTCTCACCTGAGGCGTTAACGATCTTCCGATACATTAAAAGCACTACGCCATTAGATTATGGTATCCTAATGGACCGCATAGAAACAGTAGTATATGCGAATCTGATCATCGGGGAGATTATTGAGCCGAAAGAGCACTAGATGTGTATTAACACTTGGTTCTCGAAGAAACAAACGCACTCTGCTATATCCAGCTACCGAACCTACTAAGCACCTGAAAGCATGTCCGACAAGCACTATGATGAAACAACCTCCTTATCGACTACAACATGTTGAACTCGACGACGTCGCCGAACATGTGCGACAATAAGGCGCGATTTGACCTTTAGCAAAAAACCGCTGCAAACATTCTCGAACCAAGACAAAGCGAAATTCGTCACACTTTCGTCGTGATAATAGTCTAAACCATATCTCAATCGAAAAAGTGCCGTCCGTCGACAACAGACGGCGGACATATCTTACGAAACCTCTTTAAAACAAACGTGAATCGTTTAACTATCTACGTCTTGGTTTAGGAATTATGGAACACATTTCATAAATCGTAATATTCCCTCTCTTTCTTCTGTCCTAAATTCTAGTCCTGTTCCTTTCCCTTTTACAGATTTAATTGCTTCACCCGAACCTAGTTAGATAATTTTTATTCCGAACAAACTAATTATCCACTCTTCTAATAATTCAAGTCAAAATTTAAAAGTCAAAATTTCATAATACAGGGTGGCCCCCAACCCATTCAGGCGCTCCTTATAATAGAGGGACCAGACAAATTAGCAACACCAAAAGTTATACTTAGTCAAAGATCTCTTCAAAAATTCATAAACAAAGAACACTCCGACTCCCTCTGTAATCGACGAAGACACAAAAAACACAACCCAAAACTCAAAATCAACCATTAAAACACTAATTGAAGATAATTAACACTATACAATCATTCCTAACATCGATCAACAGTCACAATTGTAAGTCATTTCATCTGATATTTCTTTTTAATTTGAGTCGAGGTTCATGAGGAACACAAAACTTAAAATTGGAAAGTTTACATTTGGCTTTCATTTTATACAATTAGGACACTATGATACAATATATAACTAATATGCGTTCCCTTAACATAGGATTGCATACACTAGCGAGTTGGTCAAAAAATTGTATTTCAACATAAACCCTAAATTTTATTTTTTCAAATCCACTCACGTAAACAACTAAAATAGTTGTTTTTCATTGTTAATACAACTTAAAAACGTTTTTAAACACAGCATAATGATGCTCAGAACAAAGGTCCGAATACATAATCATATGTATGTGTTGTCGACATGTTAGGATACAAAAAAAAATAAAGTGCTTTTGATTACTCTTATGATTTATTTTTAGGTCAGTATCGTACTCCACATATTGTGACAATTAACAAACTAGATACCAATTTTCAAGAGAAACCTTACTAAAAATTGCACTCTGTAATTAGGTTAAATGAAGTTGGAAAAAACAAGCAAGCTACCAAATCATACATCCAAAAATCTCGAAATGAAAACTATCTTCCTAATAACTTAGAAAAACCCTCATTGCAAAACCTAGAGTAGATCAATTTCATGAAAGGTCGTCTGAGTATCTTCTTAGACTAAACTATATATGATAATATCAAATCATTTAATAAATAACAAACTACTAAGTATAAATTAACTTCCACATAGGATTTGCTCACATTTCTCTTGAATTTATTCTTCAATAAAATTGCAAAAGACCATTACAAAATCTATCAGTTTTTAAATTCTGGCATTAAAAACATTTAAACACTACTCCGCGATCATTTGCCTATTTCTCTCCATTCCATTAAGATAATGATCTACTCTGAGAATCCCTTAATTCTTTTAGATACTAATCAAAAATCTAACACCAAACCAATTACCACACACACAAATCAATACCAAATGAAATTATTCAAACTATTACACAATTGGTACAACACCATTGTTTCCTAACATAATTCTCAAGAAGACTTCTCATATATAGATCTTGAATAAATCTCATCAAAAATGCCTTTGCATTCAAAAATAAATCCAATTATCTATTCCCCTGCATCAGTCATTCCACATGATGTATTGCATTCTAACAAGCACGCCCTTATAACTTTGCCTATTTTCCCTGACAAAACAATTTGAAAATAATTAAAATATCAACCTAACTCTCTCCTAATGCATATCAATATTCTAAAATCGACTTGTGTTATCACCTCATCAAAATCAATCCTCAATCTACAAAAATCAAATATATACTTAGAGCCCATCCATTGAAACCCAGGCGGTTCATCCTAAAGCATCGCTTCAAGCAATTCATCTCACATCCTCATGAAAAGCACTAGCTATGACTCGATTATCTCACATCTTTTTGAATATTTCTACATCCTACAAATATGACTAAGACATACGATACTATTATTATATGCTAAGTACTATTACTTTAACTATCATCTATTTACTCTACATCATGAATACATTTGTCATATTCATGCATTCACCTGATAAAATATGGCTTACCGATAAATCATGATTTATCTCTTAAGGTTTCATATACCATAATATTTCGTCCATGATAATATCCAGATAACCAATTTTGTAAATTTATTGCTTGATAATTAATGACCCAGAAAAATAAATTGACTACTAAAGGGGCTCTTTAGAACCTTTTTCTGACAAATTTTACAAAATTTGAAAAACTAGAAAAATTTTGATCCTCCAGAAAATGGCCCCCCATCAATAAGGGCGGCCCCCAAATAGTACTGGCTGCCCCCTTAATATCTGACCAAGCACATCAAAGTCATCGAAAATGTACTGTGACCAACTATTTTCTACGCGATTACTATCTCATCTCTAGCCCAAGCTAAACATACCGCATTTTGCTAAAACCAACTTTTTGGAATCTACATCTTAATCTTCATCATTTGCCATTTCAATCATAGCTTATCCAAATTAAATAATTCCATCCTTCTAACTGATCTTAATCAACTCATCATCCTTTAAAACCATTCGTACCATGATTCCACGCATGCTTCTTCCTTCTAACCCTCCAAGAAATCAAACTAACCTAATCCCTCACTAACAACTATTTGTTAACATTTCGTAGTATGAAGATGTCATCAACACACCCCTCCTACAACAACTTCTTCATCTCCAACTCCTCCAAAATGCAATGCACCATGCAAAAACCCATCCGACAATCAAACCTCATCACGCAAGAACACGTCTTCCCTTCTTTCAATCAAATTTAATTTTTCACCACCATCTCAAATGACCCAACCTCGTCTCTTCCCCTTGATACCCTTTGCTTTGACAACAACTCATGTACCCCTAACTACAAACCCTCAACCACTTTAAAGTCATCCAGCGGATATCACACTTTCTTTTCCC
Organism: Tanacetum coccineum; assembly: GCA_026074375.1. Classification (NCBI taxonomy): domain Eukaryota; kingdom Viridiplantae; phylum Streptophyta; class Magnoliopsida; order Asterales; family Asteraceae; genus Tanacetum; species Tanacetum coccineum. The sequence goes on along the minus strand of BQNB010002031.1, from coordinate 3,486 downwards.
AATCACTCCTCTGAGCACATCTTGGTTACTCCTCACCCCATCACCTCAACCACGACCGCAACCGACCTCGTCATGGATATTCAAGTTACTTTAAAACTATCAACTATCATGTTACTTGTATGTGTTGTTTTCCAAAACCAATCTTATCTTTTCCCTCTAGATAATGAACTAATGTTTGATCACCTTGAGGATCTCTTCTCACTACTCACCATGATTTCTATTATACTCTCTCCACCTTACCCTTGAAAACAAGGTCCATATCACCTCAAATTGGTCACCCCTAACCCTTTTTCCTCAAAGTTATTCTATAATCTAAATCATCGAGACTATCATGATATCTTTAATCTACCTTTTTGTAGTAGTTCTAAATTGTAGTAGTTGCATGGAATGCATGATTCTTTTGTCAAGTATTAGGTTCTTTTTCATTGCAGATCAATGCCTTCCTTGTTATGAGCTTATTAACAAATGAATATGGCGACTTTATGATTTAACCTGCATAATTGCATGAGCCTACTAGTTGAGAATATATTTCTTGCAGCTTACCTCTAACTGTTTGTACAAACCAATATACACAAGATTGATCACTTGGTGCCGCCAAACGAGAAGCAATACATCAAGGAGATCTGATAGCAGCTGACTTTCTATTCTTCGTCAACATCCGACTCATTCTTTTTGAATTCGAAAAAAATGTGGAGAAATGGATGTAAAACTCATAATAATTTGAAACCTTTAATTTTAATACAAACTGAGTGTAATTTTTTCACATTCAAAAAGGGAGATTTGTTAATTACAAATAATGTCTAGAAAACGTTTTCTTCAATTTTTTTCGACCTCTCTATGTGTTAAATAAACAAAATGTAAAACTTTACATAAATTATAAAGGTTTACAAATATTCAATCCATAAAATTTTCATTTCTAAAATTAGTAATCACTTAAGGTATGAGACAAAACAAATATTAATCTTATTAATGATCATTGAAAAATGTTTTTCTCTTATCCATCCACACATTTTTACCAAAGTATTTCACAAAAATAATTATACAAAATTATTTCTAATTAAAAGAAAATTATTTATTAAAAAATTAAATTTTAAATTTAAATTTACCCCTCAAAAATGGAAGGTTTCCATAACATATACAAACATTTCCCTACATAAATAGACAAAAACAGGAGGCGTAAGTCTGACTGGCGTACCCCCTTATAGCCTGCGGCCCCTAAATATAACAGATAGTATCCGGGTCCGCCCGGAAACTGCCCTCAATGACCTTGTTTTCCTGCCTATAAATACAGCTCTCCATTCCCAACAAAAAAATTAGACCTCTTTGCAGACAAATTTCAGATAATGTTCTCTTCTAAAAATCTCTCTTCTCTCTTCTAAATCTTTTGTCACTAACATCTTAGATCTTGTTTCAAAATGATCCTAATCTTCTTCTTCTCAAACTTCCCTTTCTCAATCAAGTGTAGAAAGAACATTTCGTATTCACCAAGAACAATTTATTTATGATCTCTCCTCTCTTCTTCTAATATTAATCTCTCTATTGTATTTATTCTTGTGTTATTGTGTAATCATTGTGTATATCGATAGTAGTAATCTTGTGAGTGTATAATGATATTGTAGGGAAATTGGTTCTAGCTAAGATTAGACTCGACATAGCTTATGTCAAATAACTAAGCGACTGTAAAAAACCTTTCTGTCCGCCTGAAGAGCGTGTGTGACATATGAAAATCTCGAGTAGTATACGCGAATGATATGAGTAGCAAAAAAGAGCTTCGTAGCCGAACCACTATTAATTTTGTGACTTGTTTGAGTTCCTTCTCTCATTCCATTTATATTTATTGTATATTACTTATAGGCTTTAGTATAGATATTTACTTTGATTCATATTGTTGATTGTTGAACATACAACGCAAATCGAGGTATTTCAAAAGCAAATTTAAAACGTAAACAAACCTGTAAACTATTTCAACCCCCCCCTCTTCTAGGTTCACATATATCCAAAACAAAAAACCAAATGAATAAGTCGCGTTCGACTCTTGTTGATCGTTTTGTCGTCGTTACGCGGTTTTAGGTTACGTTGCTCAACCCTACGTCAAACAGTAACATAAATGATTTATTTAACAAAAGATACAAGACGAGATCCTACATAGATCGTTTTTGCATTTCAAATCAGATATATATATATATATATATATATATATATATATATATATATATATATATATATATATATATATATATATATATATGTTGAATATAAAACACGAATTCATAAGATAGTGTAAGAAAACATTTGACGTTTAAACATCATGATAATAAAAAGAGTAATGCTACAACACATTAATTTTACAAAATAATGTTTATATAATGATGCGTAACAAAATGATTTGTTACAAAATAAAGAGATAGTAGGGGAAAAGAAATAACAATGGTCTAAGTGTCATGTCAACTCTTTGTGTGAACTTTATTTTATAAAAATGTATGTGATTGTAGCAAAACATAATGAAATGCATTTAATTTGAATAAGTTTTCAAAGCTGAATAAACAATTAAGTGAGATGAGATAGAAAAAAAGACATGAGACGTAAACATGCCAAAATTCCAAGACATAAAAAGTTAATCTATTTTTAATGTTTCATTAGCTTCATTTCCCACACTAAAATAAAATTTTGATTCTTTTTTAACGTATTTATCACGGCTTTGTATGGAAGAAAAATATTGATCTTGTAAACGACTTTTAAACGAAAATATAATAGTACAAAGTAATATAATAGCAAGGAAGAAAAAATACAAGTCTTATATAAGGTTTTGACGTAAAATAATAAGATAACTCATAAATTTGGTAAGATCGGATCGAGAGCAGATCCTACGATCTTACGTGCGATCCTACGATCTTACTTACGATCCTACCTCACATGCGATCCTATAACGATCCTACACGATTTTAGCTAGTGAGCACGTAAAATCGTACGATCTTACGAGTTTACTCGCGATCTTGACAGTACTTTAAACTGGTAATGATAAAGAAAAACTAAAGTGCCGTTTAATTTGTAAACACGTTTAGAATCAAAATAGGATTTGGATTTCATATAAAAATAATAAAATAAAAATAAAAACACTACCCCCTCCGTCCCAAAATTATTGTCCTCCGACAAAAAACACACAATTTAATAAAAGTGCATTTATTACTGCTTTCTCTCTCTTACTTTTTGACAGAATGACAGTTTTACCCTTAACTAATTAATTAAAGTATTATTTAAAGTTTGTAATAATAATTTCAAACAAAAGTAATATAGTAAACTTGATCAAACTTTCCTGTCTATTTTTAGTAGTGGACAATTAAATTAGAACATCCTAAAAAGGAAACGTGGACAATAAAAATAGGACGGGAGGAGTATTTCATTATAAAACATTACTCTCTATCCTATTTGTGCAAAAAAGTAGCCTCTCACAAAGCTACAGTAGACACTCACATATCTACAGTAACC
>BQNB010002030.1:10947-129933 GCA_026074375.1 Tanacetum coccineum | reverse complement strand
GTGTAAGGAGGGCTTATTTCTTTTCACCCTTTATCTTAACTTTTCTTTTTAATTCTCCAACCCCTTCAGCTCTTACCGATACTTCATAACTAGTACCTTGTTGGTTTTGTTCCAGTACTAGCTCCATCTCAGTCGGCACTTTTCCCTTAATCTCACTTTACTCCTTTTTATACCCCTCTGGTTCTGGCTGGATCATGGGAATTTGAATACCTATACCTAACCACCTTATAACTCCATAAATTTAAGTACATGGTCGGTCTTTTGGGTATTCCATCATAATCCTTCAAAACCATTGAAAAATTCAATCAAAGTGTTTGATATAAATATCAAAAAGATTTACACTTTGATAGTTTTTCATTATCACTAAAAGCTCCCCCTTAACATGTGCATCGTAATCGTAGTACCTACTAAGTGTAGAGTACATTGAGTCCATTTTATATGATCACATTCCAGTACAATTTAGGTTCAGTTTAATCATATTTTCTCCCCTTATCCAAAATGTTAATCCCTTGATATTTTGGATATCAATTGATTAAACGTTTGGGGACAAAATGTTACACAAAAAACTATCAGGAACATTTTAATGCTCCCCCTTAATATTTGAGGGTATATAAGATAGTGCTGAGTACAATAATTTGAGAAAATTTGAATTTACTAAGAAATTCTTGAAAAATTTGTACTCGAGCACTTCTTACTATCACCATTAAGTCTACACTACGTATATACAAATGCACAAGTTTATTATATCTACGAGGTTTGACCTGAGTGATGAGAACATCATAAGATAGAATCAAATGGTTCTTTGTAGCAGCCGAAGGTCTTCCCCGTAGTCTCTCATAAGAAGTTGTCTTAGCTTCCCCCTAAATCAACAATCCTTCTTTGAGTAGATTCAAAACTTTCTTGCAAGCCGCCTCAAGCAGTCTTGATGTAAAAATCCTAAATATCCGAAGAACACAATTAATTCGAAACCGTAACACCAAAGTCAATTAAGTCCCGGATGTCCATATTTCTCCTTACACGATAATGATGATATAAATTGAAACACTAAAGTTAACTAAGTCCCGGATGTCACAATTATACCCTCTAAGTAGTCGAAATGAAAACACCTAAGTCAACTAAGTCCCAAATGTACTCATTTCTTTTTGCAGAATACTGACTAACTTAAGGAATCATCATACTTATCAAACCTATGTGCACCTCTTTTGTCAACTATTTCTACTCTCTTTAAAAAATAAGCTTAGTGATTAACCGTTTGAGGAAGCATTTATTAAATCAGAAAGAATTCTTCTCACGTTTTAAATAATTATACACTTCTCCCTAGGGACTCAAATGATGCATATTGACTAATGACGAGATGTCTCTTCCACCATATGAGTGAAATAGTGCACCCGAAAGAAATAAAGGAAGGCCTAAAATTTAAAGAAGGTGACTTAAAAAGAAGGCCATGGACTCTATCAAGTATACATCTACTCCTTCCCCCTTGCTGATTTTGAAACCTCGGAATCAGCAAAACCTTGTACGCACACAAACTTGAGATCGTGTTTGAGGTATAACTAAGATTAGATCTATCCAGTGAGAATCAACTTCAAGGCTATTAAAACTAGTTGATTATTTCCAAACAATTCTAAGTCTTTTACAACTATGAGGTGTTGGCAATATTGATCGAATGTCGTTTAAAGCCTATACTCACTAGGTCTCATATTTCAAATAAGTCCCTAAAGTTTGAAACAAATGACATCTAAAGCTCGTGTAGTTAAAATCCATTAACTCCCCTTGAAATTGTTATCCGTCATTATCACAAACTTTATCCGTTTATTCCGTGACTTATTTTGAAAGACCGTTTTAAAAGATTATTTGATGAAAATTTCTCCCCCTTAAATAATGACCCGTTTTCTATTTAAAGATCTGTTGTCATTGTTTGAGTGGTCGAATTGTCTTTGAAAAATCTTTTTGCAATTACTGAAAACACTGATTCATTTTAAAGACAACTTTTTACCAATAAAAAATAAGATTTCTCTTATTTTGACACATAAGCGCACCGGCACGTACGCTTATTGAATATAGGAAGCACGGGTTGTGATGCAAAGTAATCACAAGACTTTAAATAAATATAAAGGAATTCATTTCCGAGAAAAATAAATTTCCCGTTGTGAGGTCAAGTTGTCTTTTTGACGACATACATGCCTTTAAGATGATGACCGGGTTACTATCTGAAATAATAGCAAGCCATTTTGGCATGTTTTGAAGGTTTTTGAAACTTCTGCTCGAACTTCATTTACAGCCTCGTATCATTATTAAATGACATTTCTAAGGCCGTAAATGTTATCGATTTTCAGAAGACATGCCAGAGATACATATTTTTATATTTTTCTGATTTTTAAATTTTTTTCTTTTGTTTTTGTAAAATTTTATAAAAGGAAAATCTTTTTGGATTTTTTTGTTTTCATATGTACATATATACAGGATATGAGTTACCACCATCACTCGTCCGTTTCCTTTGCCAGACGTTTCAACGTTTCTAGAGACATGCTTCTCATACCAACCTTATCGATCAAGAAGTTAAATCTCTCTAGAGGAAACGGTTTAGTAAAGATGTCAGCCAGTTGGTATACAGTTCGGACAAAGTATAGCTTAACGATTCCATTCTCCACTTGCTCCTTTATGAAATGGTAGCGAATATCGATGTGCTTAGCTCTTGAATGTTGAACATTATTGCAGCATAAAGCAATCGCACTCTTGTTGTCGCAGTACAGAGGAATCTTATTAAATTTAAAACCATAGTCTGTTAGTTGTGAACGCATCCATAGGATTTGTGAGAAAAATCCAGAAAAGGAAATATATTCAGCCTCTGTACTCGATATGGCAGTGCTCTTTTGTTTCTTTGATGACCAGCTAACAAGTTTGTCTCCTAAGAACTAAGCGCTTCCCGATGTACTACGTCTAGTGTCCTAACACCCCGCGTGATCGGCATCTGCATAAGTTGTGAGTGACATATCGGTATCCTTCGAGTACCATAGACCCATGTGAATGGTTCCGTTAAGGTATCAAAAGATCCGTTTCACCGCTTGTAAGTGCTTTTCGGTAGGCTTAGCCTGATACCGGGCACATAAGTAGACAACATGGTTAAGGTCAGGTCTACTGGATGTAAGATACATTAAGGATCCAATCATGCCATGGTAAAGTGTAGCATCAACTAGTTTCCCCTGTAGATCTTCATCCAATTTCTTGTTTTTAATAATGGGTGTGTCGACAGAATCAGTAGAATGCAAACCATATTTTTTAACAATTTCAGAAGTATATTTAGATTGGTTTATAAAGATGCTTTTGGGACTTTGAGATATTTGTAATCCTAAAAAGAATGACATTTGCCCCATCATCGACATCTTGAACTTATTGGTCATCTGATTAGCAAACTCATCACACATGGCAGTATTAGTTGATGCAAATATTATATCGTCAACATAAATTTGTACTAGTAATATGTCATTTCCAGCATGCCGTGTGAAGAGTGTTGGATCAACTGCACCTTTGGAGAATTGTTGAGAGATGAGGAAGCTTGACAGCATATCATACCATGCACGTGGTGCTTGTTTTAGACCGTAAAGAGCCTTTTTAAGCTTGTACACATGCGATGGGTTATCCTGATCAACAAATCCTTCTGGTTGAGAAATGTAGACCTCTTCTTTGAGCTCGCCATTCAAGAAAGCCGTTTTGACATCCATTTGGTAGATTGTCATATTCTTGTGAGCGACATTTGCTACGAAGATACGAATGGCCTCTATTCTAGCAACCGGTTCAAATGATTCCTCAAAACTGATACCCTCTTCTTGTCTGAATCCTTGAGCAACTAGTCGAGCCTTATTCTTTAGTACCCCACCAGATTCATCTGTTTTGAACTTATAAATCCATTTGAGTTTTATCAAGAACATGTTATCTGGACACCGGGGTAACCCAACTTCCCAGAACTTCAAGTCTTTGCATTTCATGAATTTCTTCTTGCATTGCATCGATCCATGATGGTTTGGTCATTGCTTGTTTGAAGTTCTTAGGTTCTACTAAAGTAAGGAAGGCATCAAAATAAAACTACATGGCATCAATTTTGAGTTGCTTCCTTATAGATACGGAACGAGAAGGATCACCGATCACGTTTGCTATAGGATGATCCTTAGTCCATCTACCAAGGTGTTCGAATGGAGTGTAGATGTGACAACCATGACTCGAGCAGGTTAGTCAAACCGTTAGTGTTGACTTATGTGTCTGTTGCAAAGTATGGTTTATGTGATTCTATGTGTTTATATGTGTTTATGAGGTATTGGTAACCAATCTATTGAGTGTGATCATCTCAATGAGATTAGAATGATGGGGAAATTTGTTGAGTTCATTTCGTTCATTTTTAATGACAAGGAAATGATTATTGATAATTGAGCGTTTGCGAGTTAATTGTGTAAGTATATATACGTATACGTATTTTGTGTTAGTTATCTAAGATAGGTTTAGCTTTTAAGTGTTAGATTAAGAAAAATGTAAAATTTCTATTTTTGGAAATTTAGGTTGGAAATGAAAAGTTATTTTTAGAAAGGTAGTAAACTGCGTTTATGCAAAAAGGTTTAGTCAAATAAGTAAATATTTTTACAAAAACTTAAGGTTTTAATTGTAAATATATAATTAATAAAATATATATATATATATATATATATATATATATATATATATATATATATATATATATATATTTATATTCGGCCGAGTAGGGTTAAAAAGAAAAAAAAAGTAATTAAAGTCCTAGTTATAATCTAAAACCTAATTAGACTTAAACTAAAACACATCTAGGGGGTTTATAAATACAAGATTAAAATCCCTAAACTCCCATATGTGTGAGTTCGACCGGCCATAGAGAAGAGGAAGAGAGAAGACGATTTTTTTAGGGTTTTACTTTTAAGGTACGATCCGATCTTTTTAATTTTAGTTTGTTTATAATTAGTAATCAACACGTGCTGGATTAGGCGTTATAAATTAGGATTTAAATATAGGGTTTCTTAGGTTTCTGGAAAGTGAATGATGTATAGGTCTGTTTGCTCATTAGTTTAATTGTTTACATAATTGGGAATCGACGGTTAGGGATTGATCTTTGAGGATAGTCGTTATTAATATACGAGAAAGTTGTACAGACTTGTGTAGAGGTCATATACTCGGTTGAAATAAATATAATTTTACAACATCTGGAATAACCTAAGAGTCTGACTTGTCCAGAAAAAGGTCCAGCATCATGAGTTTTTATGGTCGGATAGCTGGGTGTGAATGGTCCTTAAGAAAAATCAGTATGTAAAACAGTGATGAGATTTTCAGTATTGTTTTTTATTTTTCCTAAAAATAATTAGACATTTAGTTAGAGGCTCTAGTTACGTGGGAAGTTAGTTCTATATATGTGTGTATCTCTAAAATTTTTGGCTAAGGTCATAGTGGGTATAAGTAGGTTAACCATGTCATACTTTTAGAAGGCAGATTCTCTGGATGAAATCTTGGTCACTATGGATTAATGAATTTTTAAGGGTATTTGTAAAAGGGTAATGGCTTTGGGAGAGCTATGAGAGGTTCATAGGACATATATGTAGGCTTGATGGGGGGGGGGGAATTTTGGTTTGAATTGTGGGAGTGTTTGTAGTAGTGCGTTTAGGGTCGTGCAATGGTGAGAGGTGAATTATGGTTAAAACCAGAAGTAAAGAAATTGAAAGAGTAGCATTGAGTATAATGGCATATGTACGAGGTAGGTAAAGGTTGTAAATAAGAATATGGACCAGAATGTATATATAGCTTAGATATCCCCTAGTTGAGGTTACATCATATTGGGGTTGCCTGCCTAATTGATGGTCGGTTTATTGAATGTGTTTAATTGTTTAGATATGTGTCGTGAGTGTTTGCGCGAAGTTTTGTTGGATCCTTATTTGGAAGCAAAGCATCTGGTGAGTTTCACTAGTCCCTCTTTTTAATGTTTTTATCATTCAGGATGGATAGTGATGCAAAGATGTTTTGAATGTGTTTAATCGCTGTGATTATTTTGTTTTACTTGAGGCATGAACGTTTATGTGGTTATTATATGTGGTATGCTTAATGATTTATGATTTCTGTGTAGTTCCGGTTAGAGGGTAGTGCTTCTACCTATTCCAAATCTAATTGGAGGATTGAAATAAGATCCCATTTCTGTGTGGTTCCGGTTGGAGGGTAGTGACTCTACTCATTCCAAATCTAACTAGAGGGTTGAAATAATACTCCATTCTGTGTGGTTCCGATCGGAGGGTAATGGATTACCCCAGGTTTGTTATGTGGATCGTGGGCACGTTCCGTCCCGTTATGATTGATTGTGAGTTATTTGATAGCCTATGTGATAACTAGCTTAAATTATTCTGCCATGATATGTTATGTTAATCGCAGCAAATTGTTTTATTTAAAGATTGTTTTGGTGTCTTAAACCTATAACTCTCACCAACCATTGTGTTGACGTATTTTAGCATCATTTTCAGGTGAGCTTAATGGTGCTAAGATAGAGCGAAGTGGCTAGAAGAGACCGTAGGATGCTTGGAGTTTATTTATGCGTTCTATTTTGAATAATTGTGTTTGCATGAATTGTATGGATTATGTTTTGCATGTCATTTATTAACGAGACATCTTTCTCATTAATAAAGACACCATTAGGTTTTGGGTATTGTTATGACACTTTGTGTCTTTGCTTTACTTTAGTTTTCATTTTAGTATTCTCTATATAGACACCATGTGTTGTGATGATATCCATTCTTGTTTACGCCTCGCGTTTCCGCCTTGGCGGGGTGTGACAGATTGGTATCAGAGCCTATGGTTATAGAGAACTAGGTGGTTGAGCCTAGACTATAGCTTAAGGGTCCCTCATATAGTTGCATTTTAGGGCATAAGTGATTGTGTACGTATATGTTGTATGTTCTCGCTACCTAAAAGCTTTGAAATTCTTCCTATTTTGAATTACTACTATATAATATAATATATATACTTTTTCATTATGGGGATCTAATAGTATATACCCCTTCGTGATTAGTTTAGTCATGCATCCCCCTATCCTTAAGGGATATTGTTGGGAGATTGTTTACCCCACTGGACCCGCGGAGTTGGGTGACTTTTGAGAGAGAAAAGTCAAACCCAAGCGAGGCCCAACATAAGTTTATTTTGTTTTCTACCTCGATACGTTGCTATAATCGAGGATTGATTTTATATTTTGGGTCACGATGTGACTTCTGTTTCGTTTGGTCGATTGAGATTTTATGGTTCGTTAGGTGGATTATCATGTTTGAGTTATATTTGGATTATGATTAAGTGCTATGTGGTAGATGTGTGTTATCATTGAGAGGTGTGGTCTTGGAAGTAAGTACGCGTGTTAAAAAGGTGCAATTATAATTATGGTCGCGAACGTAATTATAAAGGTGTCACACATGTGGACTTATGACTTTGATTGCATTGATCATTGTTGCTTGTATGTATTATGTAAGGATGTAAGTCTGGATAGTTGTGTAGATGGTAGTGTAGATGTGATGTGAGATCCTGTTGAGGATGGTTGTATGGTTAGAGAATTCCTCTCTTAACCGATTGGGCGATTATATTAGGTTAGGTTGCGTAGATGGTAAGATTCCCTTTCATCGATCGTTTACGGATACATCGTATACCTGTTGGCATTGTCGTCGCGATTCTTAAGTTGGTTCGTTAGCTCGTTGTTCGTTGAGATATCCAAAGCTCGTGTTGGTATTCTAAGGTGTTATCATAGAACTGGTGTTCTATGTTCTCCGTTCGGTGTTTTGATTGTTTTCTTTTGTCTTAAGGTGACGATACTTTTTGGTTTGGTTCTATGACCATTGGTATGGATGAGTTCTTATGGTTTGTTTGGTTTGCAAGAGTTAATCCTTAGGGTATTTTGGGAGTCTATTTTGCTATCATGATGTCTTTTGTTGCGAGTCATAAATTCATTTTCAAAGTAATTTTGTTGTAGTCGATATCATATCGTTTAGGTGTTAAAATCTTCTTTTTAAAAATAATAAAAATAAATTATATAAATGAAATGCAACACATATTTTTAAAATCATCTTTTGATTTCTTTTATGAAAACCATAATTAAAATAAGTTTATAAAAAAATTTATTTAAATTTATTTTTACACTTAAAATAATTTGCATTATTAACTAAGGTGATTCTATTGTTTTAAAATGATTGGTATAAGGTTATGAGGGAAAGTTTCCTTGGGTAAAAATTGGTTTTGGTATAAAGGTTCTTCATCTTTTAATTAATGGGTCGTAGTACGTGGTATTATTTGTTGCGGGTGTTTCTAGAAATCGTTGATGTGTTTGTTAGGTCGGAGGTTCGTTCTTCTTGTCGACGTTTACATTCGGTTGATTCTTTTTTTTTGGAATCGTGTGATTTTTCGGTCCATACCAATTGGTGCATGTGAAGTTTGAAATTTCCTCATGGCATGGTGCTAGAGTTGATGTTAGGATGTGTCTTCTGGGTGGTGCGATTGATGGTAGCAAAGCGAATAGAATTATTCGCGATTCCAAGTTAGGATTTGAGAATTCTTGTTTTACTTAGTACCTCTTAATTATGGGAGCGTTGATGTAGCCGTATGAGAGAATTGGTTGTTAAGGCATAAGGCTGGGATGGCATGCCACAAGAAGGTAGTTAAAATACCTTAGTGAGCTAAAAAGTGTTTAAGGTTCGTGAGGAAACGAACTAAAGAGGATGCGAGGTCTCGTAGGAGCATATGAGTCGAAATTTAGTGATACTTTAGTAGTATGTGAGCTTCTCAAAGTGTTTCTCAGGATTTAGTGGGTTTTACCCCTCGTCGTAGAATAGGATTTCGTATGAAATTAGTACAAGGAGCGATGCCATTTGTGAAGGCTCGTGTCGTTTGACGTTTTTAGAAAGGCAAGAGGTGTAGAATGATTGCAGGAGTTGCAAGGTGAGGGTTGGTTCGAATGGTAACTTGTTATGGGAAGCGTCTGTATTGCTTGGTAGAAAGTAAGGTGGGTAGTTTGAAATGTGCATAGATTGTCTCGAGGAGAGTGAGATAGAAAATTCGTATGTGATGTCACCAATAGAGGGTGCCTGAGGATGACGTAGCTAAGACTATTTTTAGGATGCATAATGGACACGTTGAAGTTACGGCTATGCCTTTTGGGTTAACCAATGCACCAGCGATTTTCATGGAGTTAGTGAGCCGGGTGTGCATTGCCGTATATAGACAAGCCAGTTAACGTATACATACAAATGATATTTTAAACCAACTCGAAGTCTAAGGAGGAGTACGAGTCGCACGTGAAGATGATCATGGAGTCAGTGAAGGAAGAGAAGATGTACGGGAAGTTTTCCAGCAACATGGAAGCAGAGCAAAGAGGAAGCTATCTAGATGTGGAAGGAATCAAATGGGTAATGAGCCGATCTTGGCATTGTCGGAAGGAGCAGACGATTTCGTAGTATACTATGACGCGCGAAGCAAGGATTTAGAAGCATGCTTGGAAAAGGGAGAAGGTGATTGCTTGTACGTCACGACAACTGAAGGTTCTTATAAAGGATTGCATGGCTAACGTTGTAGGTTTTGCCTTATAATGCTAGAGGCATTAAGTGAGCGAGACATGCAGAGTAATCTATACGGATCATGAATGTCTCCAACACACTTTTAATCGGAAGGATTGAACATGAGGCAAAGATGATGAATGGATGTTATTTAGTGAGTTTGATTTCAAGGCCAAGTACCATCTGGGAAAGGCAAATATAGATGTTGTACCGTGGAATAGGAAGAAGGAGTGAAGCCAAGAATGAGTTCGAGCTAGATTTACGACAATCCGATCTAGTTTTGAGAAAAGGATGTTGGTGGTATAAGATAAGATGTCCAAAGCAAAGAACGCGTCAACATAAGATGTTGCTTAAGCGTGTATTTATAACATTGCGTGAGGACACGACAATAGCTTAGTATGGGGGATTTTGGTATGTGCTTAAATACACATACCTTTTACCTAATAAAACGAGCTAAAAAGACCAATAATGACCAAAAATACATGAGAAAATACATTGTATATGTTTGTTTCATGAATTGTGTCTTGCATGTACGGATTTGTCACAAAAGGGCAAAAACGAGGCCAAAACGAACAAAACCGAGCACGGGAAGGAGAAAGAGGGCAGAAAACGAAGCCGAAGGCATATTCATTTTTAATGGGCCAACCCGTACCATTTTAATGGCGAGGTCGCAGTTAATAATATTGAAATATTACTTGTTGACCCATTATTAATTCCATCTACATAAAACACTCTACCATTTTCTGGCCCAAGAAACTACAAAGGCCCAATCCCTTATATCCCTGCCCAGGTCAACAATACATCACAGGTCAACATTTACTGTACTTCCCTTCCATTTCCCTCTCTTTTTCACCTCCAACGAATAACGCAGGGTAAACTCATCACTTCACACACGAATGTTTCTAGAAGCCCTAACACGCCTGACAATCATTTAGCCACGTTGGCAATCCTATAAGCTTTGATTGGTTGAGAAACGTGTAAGCAATCCAACGGGTGAAAAGATGGGGATTCAAGAATGATTTTGATCAAAGGCTAGGATTGATGGATTGAGGAGCGTCTCAAGAGCCTAGAATCTTCCTCACATCACTATAAATAGAGGAGTTCTCACACAGAGATAATCGTCTAGCTTTTAATAGTTATTGGTAGCTTATTTTGTAACTTTAGCTTATTGTTTTCTTTTCATGTAATTTCCTTTTTCAGCAGCTTGTAACCTCTTTAAAGATTAATAAAATTTAGTTTTCATTTAAATCGTGTTCTTAAATTCTGTTTTAACTTTTATGAAATTATGGTTTGGATGTGTTTAGATAATAGCTAATAATATTAATAAGCTCTCTTATACCTATTAAGCTAGCTCGTATTCAGTCAAGCTTACCAAAGTTTAACTGAATAAGAATTTCACCTTAAATCACTCACAAATTACCTCAGCTTATATTTTAGATGATAAGCCAGATTTGGATGGGCTTATGGACAATACCAGCTTGTTTTAAACAAGCTAAAGCTTGTAGATAAGCTCTTTTGAGCAGTTTTGATCCCTGTTTGAGTTGGATCAAGGTACATTTCCTTTTACTATTATAGCTTAACTTCTGTCTCAGCTTATTAGTTTGCTTAATCTTAGCTTATTGTTGCTTAAATGTGTTCATTATGCTTGATAGTAGCTTATTATACTAGCGTGTAGCTTTAGATTAGTTTAATTTTAGTTTTAAATCAAACTCCTAGTTTAGAAGTCATAACTGCTTATTATTGTAGCTTTCTAATCAGTGCTTATTTTTCCAAAATCTTTGCTTATTTATCATCTATATGCTTAGTTCATCATCTGTTTTCAAAAATAAATGCTTAAATAGGTCTGTTTTTGTTTAAAAATTAATTTTCAAAAGTTAAAGGAGTGTTTAGGTTAAGAGTTCAATATGGATCAAAATAGTGCGTAATATGTCTTAGGTGCTCAATTTAGATTTCATTAGCTCTTATTAGGCCTTAATGAAAATTTTAATAAGTTCAAAGTCAGTTTTGTTAAGTTTTGAAGTACTTTGTATCAAAAGTTAAAGTCTGCTAGTTTTATAAGTCTTTCTAACATCTTATTTGCCAATGGTTTTAAAAAATGTACTTGATGTATTGCTTTTTGTGCTAAATTTGACTTCCCTAGCAGCAATGTACATCTATTTTAGGATAGTTTGTGTTGGGAATGCATTTTAGACCCCAAAACAGTTGAGTAGTGCTAGTGATTGGTTATCTCATAAGTCTAAGTTTGCAGATCATTTGAGCTTAAAATCGCTGTTGGATTTTGCTTAATTTTGATTGAATTTAGCTCATTAAGGAATGTTTTCAATATGTTTTTGGCTTATCAGTTTGTTAGATTAGATTTTATGTAACATTCCGTATTTTCAGGTCATTTACGACGTCATCTATTTTACTAATTATTTTTATTTTTATTTTTTTTTCGTACGCGTTTACTTTTAATTCTTATTATATAGTAAAATCGCGTAAAAACTAAAAACAAAACAATTAAGTAAGGACACCAAACGAAATTAAAGTTTACGTCAAACAATCATTATATTATTATTACTAAAGTAATAATTAACTTATTATGTTTTATTTTTATCGGTTACGTAAAACGTTACGTTTCGCGATAAATTAAGTTTAAGTATTCCCGGAACCACAAAAATAAATCTAATGGCAAAGTTTATAAAACATTTCCTTAACATTATACTGGGTAGCCCCAATTACTAGGAAATAAAACAACATAACCTTACAAGTCTTATTACTTTACTTTTAACTTACAACAAATAATTAAAGTGATAGTTTGTCACTTTTTATTACGATTTACATTTACAATTATACTTTTCATTGTTCATTCAAAGAAAATATCTGTAGCAACACACCTCTTAAATCCATGGGATGATGTCCTCATTTGGAAAATACCAAAAATAACATTAATCACAAGGGCCTAATGTACCTTCCCTTAAAAACCCTCATGGTGTTTTTTATGAATCTGTCTTGATCTCATTCGTTAAGTCAAGAAGTATATAAGGGTAAAGTAGCTAGATAAGAATGAACACACATCTTTCATTTCTAAGGTGAAAGTTCACAAAATCTCTTCTCCCTCCTCCTCTCTAGATCTCATGGCAACAAAAACCCCTTTACATTATCCATACAATTTTTCTTCAACATATACAAGCCTTCAAAGTCATTTCTAAGTATACTAAGGTGATTGCAAGCATTGCGTTAACCATTTACATGTATTGAAGCAAGAATGGAAGATTAGGTTAGGGTTTTAAGATTCTGTGCAAGCTGGTTTATTGATATAAACAAGGGTTTAGATTGCGTTGGTTATCATATTGCATCACTCTAAGGTTACCTAAAACCCTTTATGTCTTTATATTTATCATTTTATGCATATATGAGTTCCATGTAGTAAAATCACCACTAGGATACTTTTAAACATGTAAAAAGAGTTTTTACTTGTGATCATCATTTTGTACACTTTTACATATTCTATGAAGTTGGTAAATATCATGTTAAAATGGATTTATAAGCGTTGTACACTCTTGGTGTAAGTAATAAAAAGTTCTAAGTTTAAACTTGTAGTTAAAAGTATATAAATACAAAGTGTTTATAAATAAACCCTAAAAGATATATTAGTGGCTGGTTTTGGTTTGAAATCCAAAGGCAACAAGGATTTTAAGTTTTTATTAGAAATTAGTAGTTCATGACGTATTCCAACATGATCAGGAAACGCTCAAAAACAGATTTATAACGGAAAAGGATACAGACGATTTCAAGTTTACGTTAAATATATTCTTTTATAAAACTATTTGTGATAAAAAATGACCTATTCACACAGAAATTATTTTTTAAAACATTCAATAAATCGATAAAAAAACTTTTAACTACGAAGACGTGCACGAAAGAAATCGCTAAAAAAACGGAGTTAAAACGAATAAGTTACGAGAGCTGATAACTAAATCTATAAAAAATAAATCTATAACTGTTATGAACAAGTAAAAATCAGACTATTCATTGAAAACTCAAATTTTGAAAATGTTATATTTTGATAACTCGTTGATACGAAGGAGTGGACGTAAGAACGAAGACGGAGATTAAAAACAAGATAAAGTTTACGCCAGTTAGATAAGCTTATACTTATGAACCGTTTTTATGCTTTATAAATAGGATTTCACTAAAAACGATTAGTTGGTGAATGTTGTATATTAGAATTATATGTGGTATTTGTTAATCAAGTACTATATTACTAGGGAGTTTCTCATGAGGCCCTTCGTCGGAGGTGGCGTATCGAGATTTGTTGGGATTTACGATTTTTAAAGTGTCCTAGATCCTCATACGTCACTTACATGACCTACTTAATTATGATAGCCCGAACGATAGTATGATGAGCTATACGACCTATAAATAATCAAAGTGTTTAGTACTTATACGACCTATATTGGATTAGGTTGCCTTCGGATTCCTTCGTGACGCATTTTTCTATTGTGAATACTTGTTGATTACCATTCACTCGAGGTGAGTTCATAGCCCCCTTTTTACTACGTGATTGTTTTACAAAATCTACGGGGTGAATTACATTGCTTGTTTTACTATTAGACACAAGTGTTTTTCTAAGTGTTTTCAAAGTGTTTACAAAGTGTATGCTATCCAGATTACTGCCTGAATATTATTGCTAAGTTACCTTATTGCCGTGAAGTCCTTATTTATCATGAACCGTTAATTGCTATTGTAGTAAGCGCGAGTGTTGTGGATAGATCTATCGGGACTGACAATCCTCACCTTTCCTTGGGTCACTAGTTTGATCAAGGTGCATTTAACATTGAGAGGTGTTAGGTTGTTGGCAAGCATCCTATATTCTGATTGGGGCACAAATCTAGTTAAGGCTTCGGGGTCATGAGCTTAGTGCAATAATAAACGTTTTGGACTCCTGAATGTGTTTCAGAGTCTACTATTACTTCGATCTTGTGGTCCACCATTTTTTTTACCGATAAACCTATGATTTCACTCAACCTTTGTGTTGACTTTTAGCATGTAATTTCAGGTCCTAGGGTATGAAGATTGGACGGGAGCCGTGGCGGATATCAATGAAGACGGATTATGTGTTTTATCTAAAGTCTATGCAACTTTTATTATCTTTAAAAACTTAAGTCATCTTTTGGTATTATGAAGCTTTTGTTTAATTAAATATGTACTTGAAATGTTTATTAATCTTTTAAAATATATGGGACCTAATGTATAAACTCTGATATTTTTCTATGGCATCGAATGAAATCTTGTCTTAAACGTCCAATTTTATGTGGTCGTCTTTTTCCTATATTTTGATTATTGTACTTTGACGTAGCACCCCATTGTTACCATTCCGCTGCTACCTGATTTTGGGTGTGTTACAATTTTTAGGACACACTTCTAACCATCGAGGATATCGTTGTCTCGATTTAACTAACAATAAAATTATCATTTCCCATCATGTAACCTTTGATGAAACCGTTTTTACCTATGGCACTATACAACCGACCTCGACACCGAAATACAACTTTCTCAATGACTTACCTGATATGACACCTCAAACCCTTCCAGTTGCTACCCACTTAATCCACAACGACTGTTGCACCAACAAATACCACCACTGTCGAGTCCCATACCAACACTTACTATACCGGCCCATACTACACCAGCTACTACCACACCAGCCCACACATCGCATGAGCCTACTTCTCCTCGTGCGGCCCAATTCACGCCAGCCATTCTCCCTCCCTTACTTCCAACGCAGCCCAACAGACTCCCTACCCAATACACCCCAACAACCGGTCACTAGTTATCAAACAATTGGGTCTTCAGGCCCTGTTCCACCAAATAACCCGAACCTCTAGTCAATTCATCCTATGGTCACACGGTTTCGTGTCGGGACTAATCATCCTCTTGAGCATCTCTATCTTCATGTGTCTTCGGTTTCTCCTTTACCTAAGTCTTATCGTGATGCGTTTAATGATCCCAATTGGCAAAATGCTATGTGTGATGAATATCATGCTCTTATTAAGAATAATACTTGGACTCTTGTACCTCGATCAACGGACACAAAAATTGTTCGTTGTATGTGGTTGTTTCGTCATAAATATCATGCTGACGACACTCTTAGTCGCTACAAAGCTCGTATT
Organism: Tanacetum coccineum; assembly: GCA_026074375.1. Taxonomy (NCBI): domain Eukaryota; kingdom Viridiplantae; phylum Streptophyta; class Magnoliopsida; order Asterales; family Asteraceae; genus Tanacetum; species Tanacetum coccineum. Next base: position 114,197 of record BQNB010002030.1, on the reverse strand, counting down.
TTGGCAAATGGTAGTACTTAGTTGAAGGGTGTGGATGTTGATGAGACTTTTAGTCCGATGGTGAAATCGGGTACTATTCGGACTGTTCTCAGTTTAGCTACTTCTCGACATTGGCTTGTTCATCAGCTTGATGTCAAGAATGCTTTCTTACATGGTGATTTATCTGAGACAGTTTATATGCATCAACCTCTAAGTTTTCGGGATTCTACTCATCCTGACTATGTATGTTTATTACAACAGTCTCTTTATGGGCTTAAACAAGCCCCTCGAGCCTGGTTCCAAAGATTTGCCTCATATATTACTCGTGTTGGATTTCACCATAGTCGTTGTGACTCCTCTTTGTTTATCTATCGGCAGGGGACTGATATTGCTTATTTATCATTATATGTTGATGATATTGTTCTTACTGCTTCCTCTGAGAAGTAATTGCAGCAAGTTATTGGTTGGTTACATCAGGAGTTTTTCCTGACAGATTTAGGATCTCTTATTTATTTTTTAGGTATTTCGGTTACATAGGATTCTTCAAGGATGTTTTTATCTCAGAAGAAGTAAAGCACGGTTGAGATTCTATGAGCGAAAGCACATATGGTTAATTATAAATATCTAAGTCGGACGTCTGTTGATAACCAAAGTCTAAAACTTGGGGGTGATAGTGATTCGGTATCTGATCCTACCTTATATCGCAGTCTTGCAGGTTCTTTACAGTATCTTACTTTTACACGACCAAATATTTCTTATGTTGTATAGCAGGTTTGCCTTTATATGCATGATCCGAGGGAGCCTCATCTATCGGCTCTTAAGCGGATTTTGCGGTATGTCAGTGGCACGTTGGATTAAGGTTTGCATTTATTTTTCTCCTCTACTACAGATTTGGTTGCTTACTTTGATGCAGATTGGACTGGTTGTCCAACTACTCGACGTTTGACTTCTGGCTACTGTGTTTTTCTTGGCAATAACTTACTCTCTTAGTCCTCTAAGCGTTAGCCGACGCTTTCTCGTTCCAGTGTTGAGTGCATGAGTAACAATGGTGGTGCAATGCAGTTGTTGAGACTTGTTGGTACGCAACTTATTGGCTTGGAGTTGCATTCTCCGATTATCTTCCGCTCGCTGGTTTAATTGTGACAACGTCAAATTACCACTGTTATTATCCTGGCAATCCGGTTCAGCATCAGCGTACGAAACACATTGAGATTGACATACATTTCGTTCGAGATTTAATTGCTGCTCGTCAGATCAGAGTTCTTCATGTTCCATCTCGTTATCAGTTTGCGGATATCTTCACCAAAGGCTTACCTTCGGCTTTATTTGAAGAGTTTTGCTCCAGATTGAGCGTCCGGAGTCCTCCCGCTTCAACTGCGGGGGAGTGTTAGCATATTTAGTTTGTGTTATAGCCCGCTTTGTATTGTAACGGGCTCAAGCCCTAGAACTATCTTTGTATGTGTTTATATTTGGATCGATACATGGAATGGATAACACAGACTTTACACTCCTTCAACTATGTCCATAGCAATGGCGACTCATGTTATTAGCCATTACCAATGTAAACTTCCACCTCCAATACTATAAACTTTATCAATTCCATACACATATTCAGATATTCTACAACATATTTAACTTGGTATACTTGGCTACAAACTTGGTGCTAAAGTGAATGTTTATGTGTATAAATTCCATGTCTCCCATGTCACCATTAACATCGTCTATGAACCTCCATGACACTCTAATAGCTAGCATCGTAGCCGTCACAACTAATTTTCATTGTTTTTTTGCTATAGATGTTGATTTATCGTTTTGTAGTTTTTAGAAGAAGAGTGTATGTGCATAAAGAAGAGAAATGTATTGAGGGAAAGGTCAAATTTTTGAATGTTGAAAGTAGATGGTGAGACTAGGTTTGGAGTGAGTGCATCTTAAAAATGAGGTTTGGATATATGATTTATATAGTTTAGATAATGCCTAACTAGATTCTAGATCCAATTAGTAAGAGTACAAGTGGATCTCTTGTCTACTTAAGCCCATTAGTAATAGCCAATTTGCCCAACCAATAAATGGGTTATTCTATTAGTCTATTTGCAGCAAGTTAGCAACTACCAAGACAAGTAGACAAGCAATGAACGTATACGTTCAAACATCGGTAGCTCAAATTTGGGAACATATACCGTTATAGTTGAGGATCGATGTTTGTTTACATAGCATAGCAATACACAATATTATGTTACCAAGAAAACCAAGCGTTCTAGATCTGATATACGTTATTAGCCAACTGATCAATAATATGAAGTACATTTTTGATAACGAAACACCAAGTGAGCATAATTTAAATACATTCAGAGTAAGACAGTTTAATTTATTTAGGTTCGACATACATATAGCGAATACAGAATGATCACTAATTCATTTCCACATTTTGTGCCTCCCATAAAACCCTCCATGCTTCCATCTCTTGCCAAACTTCGCACGCTTGAACTTGTAATGCTTAAGTTTGCCATGGTGATGATGATGGCTGTGGTATCCATAACCATGAGAACCGTTAGAGCCATGAAGCGCATATGTGGGCTCCATGATGAAAGCCTGCCAACTAGCTCTGCAGCAGCCTCCGGCAAGAAATGTTACCCATTCCATGTATGTGGCCATCCATTCTAAAAAGATGATTTTACAATATAGAACCTATCTATCAAAATTTCAGTTCACAATTTAAGAAAAAAAGAAAAACTTAGTGTAATAAACTTTTCAAGGGTTAAATGACTCTTATACTTTCGTACTTTGAGTTTATTATATATATTTAACCAGTTAATTGTTTAACTAGTCTAGCTAATTTACCTATTATTATCGTTATCAAAATTTAAGTATATTCCGTCGCTGTTCGTTGCTAGAGTGGCCTACTTAACAGATTTCTGCAGGCTTAATGACTAGTTTGCATCTAAGATAACTTGTATATATATTCAAACTGGAAAATAAAACGGGTGTAGATAGAGCTATACCTAAGCTGTAATACAAAAACACAACTTAAATCTTGAAATATCGAATTAAAGATAATGGTAATCACTAAGGCTAGTTAACCTGAATAATAGTGAGTTGATGAAGCGGGATAGGCTGTTGGAGGATAACCACCATGCGGAGGATAAGCATGTGGCGGATATCCACCATGAGAAGAATATCCACCATGCGGATACCCTACAGGAGGAGGGTAAGGGTATGCGTACCCTACGGGTGGAGGATAGTGTCCACCACCAACAAAATGAGAGAAGAGCCCTTTGTCCGCGTTATGATTATTATCGTATCCGCTGCCCATAGTTTTTCACCTTAATTTGATGATGATTTTTCAGAATTAAAAGGTGGAAACAAATTAAATGATGAGTTTGCTGAACAAATGAAAGAATACATGAACGTGCGTACATAAGTAGTCACTGCACATACGAATCAAGAAAAGAGATTAGTATATGTTGGCAACGTACTTATTCCATTCATGCGTGATTTCAAAGCTGTATTATTATAGTTAGATAACATTGAACATTATCAACTTATTAGAGATTTTTTAATGATATACGATTTAGCACTTACTTTTTGCTTTTTTTCCCTTCTCAATAGGTACTTTTTCAAATTTACCGTTTTGGTATGTGTAGTATTCTGCGTCCCCACTTAACGTTACATACTTTCATGTTTTGTGTTAATTGCACGCTTAAACATGTTTAACCTAAACTAGATTTATTAATTTCACATGTACATGCCACGTTGGATTTGCACTAACCTAGTCATCTTCATCTTCATCTTCAAACTCAAATTCTTTTACGTATAGTATGCAAATATTAACCGTGTCGATCTTCACCGTATATAACTTGATCAAAACATGAAACTAATTTATATATCCTTGAAAAAAACGAAGATATCTGATGGTGTCTCTACAACCTCATAGAGACGGATAATGTGTGGATGCATAAACAACCTCAAGATCTTAATCTCTCTTCAAACTACAAAGCCCAAAAGCAACATACATTAAGAAAGCCATGGTATTGATATTATTGTAATAACAATCCATACCTTTTTTTTTTCCGTCTCCATGTTTTTTATCTTGCGACGGTTGAGGATTTCTATGGCAACTTTGGGCCATGTTAATGTATGCTATGCAATTTTAAGCTTACCAAATGAGCCAATACCAAGTGTTTTCCCAGCTTAAGCGGCGATAAAACATTTTCCACACTGTTCCACGACTGATACCCGTGACAAGGATCTCATCAGCAGACTATAAAGGGGGGGGGGGGGGGGGGGGGAGGGGGGGGGGGGGGGGGGGAAGGGGGGGGGGGAACAAGAATATAAAACGCAGAGATTTGATCTATGATCTCTCTGTTATCGATTATTTTCAATGGTATTTTTACAATGCCCCCCTTCCATCAAAGTGATAGGTTTATTTATAGCAAAGAAACTTATAAAAAAGCAATTAAGTTTGACTATACAATGACCCAGACTTTTTGGTTTCTTGACTTTCAGACTTCACACTCGTCAATGTTATCATACTCCCCTACTAAAAAGAAGATTCGTCCCCGAATCTTGCTGCACATTCTCAAGCTATTCCGATTCACCACTTTGGTCATCTGTAACATAAGGGGATAGATCTGCAACATTGAAAGTTGCTGATGCATTGTACTCACCCGGTAGTTCGATCTTGTAGGCATTGTCGTTTATCCTTTTTAGCACCCGAAATGGCCCATCAGCACGTGCTTGTAACTTACCAAACCTACCAGGTGGGAAACGTTCCTTTCCTAGCCGAATCCACACCAAGTCTCCCTCCTTAAATATGACTTTCTTGCGACGCTTATCCACCCGTTCCTTGTACTTCTTATTTTGTTTCTCAATGTGCTCCCGGACTTGCTGATGCAACTATTTGACATTCTGAGCATATTCTTCACCAACAGAGCTTATATGTTTTTCAACTACTAAAGGTGTGAGGTCAAGAGGGGTGATGGGATTCACTTCGTTCACAATTTCAAACGGTGTTTTCCTAGTTGTTCGACTATGTGACCGGTTGTACGCGAATTCAGCCTGTGGTAGCACCAAATCCCATTGACGCGGGTTTTCTCCGACCAGGCTTCGCAATAAATTACCCAAGCTTCGATTCACGACTTCGGTTTGTCCATCCATCTGAGGATGATGTGATGAACTGAATTGGAGCTGCGTTCCCATCTTGCGCCGTAAAGTGCGCCATAAATGACTCACAAACTTCACATCGCGGTCTGAAGTGATTGTTTTAGGTACACCGTGCAATCGTACAATTTCCTGCAAAAACAAACGAGCTACTTATGATGCATCAAATGTCTTGTTACAAGGAATGAAATGCGCCATTTTTGAGAACCGATCCACCACCACCATAATTGAATCCTTATTCCGTTGTGTTCGAGGTAGCCCGAGAACGAAATCAAGACTCACATCCACCCATGGGGCTACTGGTACAAGTAATGGCTGGTACAAACCACATTGGTGCTTTGGGTTTTCGCCACTCGACACACACGACACCTTTCCACAAACCTTGCAATGTCGCGCTCTATTCGTGGCCAATAATAATGATCTCTCAACCAAGTAACAGTCTTATCTACTCTAAAATGACCAGCTAAACCCCTGGCATGGCCTTCCATTATAATCGACTCCCTTAACGAGCATTTAGGAATACAAAGTCTGTTTTCTTTAAAATAAATCCATCTTGCATGACAAATCGTTGGTAAGGCTGATCTTAACACTTCTTCCATATAACCGCAAAGTCAGGATCATCACCATAAAGCTCCTTAAATATCTCGAATCCTACGATCTGGACTTGCATAGTTGAAAGTAGAGCTTGCTTACGGCTTAACGCATCAGCAACTTTGTTAAGAGCTCCTGCCTTATGCCTAATTGAGAAACTATAGGCTTGCAAAAACTTAACACATTTAGCATGCCTCGGCTTCAACTTATGTTGTCCGTTAATATATTTTAGTGCTTCATGATCAGAATATAAGATGAACTCTTTAGAGACAAGATAATGGCGCCAATATTCTAGACTACGAACTATCGCATAGAACTCCTTGTCGTAAGTTGAGTATTTACGCCTGGTATCATTCAACTTCTCGCTAAAAAATGCTATAGGCCGACACTTTTGACTAATTACTCCACCGATACCTACTCCTGAGGCATCACAATGAACCTCAAATACTTCCTGAAAATCAGGTAGTATTAACACAGGAGCCTCAGTTACTTTACTTTTCAATAAACTAAAGGCTGCTTCAGCTTGTTGTGACCAACTAAACTTGCCTCCTTTCATACACTCGGTGATTGGTGAAATAATTATGCTAAAGTTGTGAATAAACCTTCGGTAAAATGACGCTAGACCATGGAAACTACAGATTTCATGAATGGTCGTTGGTGTCTTCCAGTCGATAATGGTGTTGATTTTTGCGGGGTCCATTCGAATTCCTTCTTTAGATACAATGTATCCCAGAAATAAGACCTCACTTGTGAGAAAGTGACACTTCTTGATGTTAGCATATAACTTTTGCTCTCTCAAGACTTCAAAAACGTTTCGTAAGTGGCTTATATGGTGCTCTACCGTGGCACTTAATACCAATATGTCATCAAAGTAAACTACCACAAATTTACCAATAAAAGATCGAAAAACCTAATTCATTAGCCGCATAAAGGTACTCGGTGCATTAGACAGCCCGAAAGGCATCACCATCCACTCGTATAGACCATCACGAGTTTTAAATGTTGTCTTCCATTCGTCCCCGGGCCGCACTCGAATCTGATGATACCCGCTACGTAGATCAATCTTGGAAAATATAGTCGCTCCATGCAACTGATGGATTAGATCATCAAATCGTGGAATCGGAAAATGGTATTTTATTGTAATTTTGTTAACCGCCCGACTGTCAATACACATCCGCCATGACCCATCTTTCTTAGGAACTAAAAGTGCGGGTACTGTACACGGGCTCATGCTCTCGCGAATGGCACCTTTCTCCAACAACTCTTGCACTTGGCGTTTTAACTCATCATGTTCTTGAGGATTCATTCGGCAGGCAGCTTTGTGGTGTAGGGTGGCACCCGGCACAAAATCAATGCAATGTTATATATCCCTTATGGGAGGTAGACCAGAAGGTAATTCTTGAGGCACTACATCAGCAAACTCTTCAAGAATCGATATCACCTGAGATGGAACATGAAAGTCTTCTTGATTTGACTCCACCACAACAAGGGCAAACACATCAAATGATTCTGGTATCTCGGCCATAAATTCTACTCGAGACAAGATTTGATTCTTCGTTTCCTTTTGCAAATCGAAAGGTCCAAGAATAACAGTAACTAAATCTTTTTGAAAGGTATAGGTATTTTTAAACCCATCATGCTTCGTCTTAAGATCAAATTGCCACGGCCTACCGAGTAAGATATGACACGCATTCATTGGAACCACATCGCACCAGACCTCGTCTTTATATTTTTTTTTCCAATTGAGAATTTTACCAGACACCGTTTTGATACTTTCACTTCATTCCCCTTTCAAAACCAGGACAATGTATAAGGGTGAGGATGATGTTCTATTTTCAGTACCAACTTACTAACCATTGTGTCAGATATAACATTCTCACAGCTACCACCATCTATAATAACGTTACAAATTTTACCTTCACATGTGCAACGGGTGTGAAATATGTTATGCCTTAACCATGATTCATCTTGTTTTACCACTGCACTCATGGTTCGCTTAATTACCAGTAACTCACCTGTGTCGGCATATGTTATCTCTTCTTGGTCCGATGTCATTTTCTCATGCTCATCATCAACCGTCGAACACAGGCCATCTCTCTTCAACAAAAGTAACCATCTTTTTATTTGGACAATCGTTGGCAAAATGCCCGAGGCCTTGAAACTTATAACACCGTTTACTCGTTAATGACCCTCCTCCTCTGCTGGAATTAGGATTATAAGTTGATGTGCTGGAATTTTGAGTCGGGTTTGCGCTTGAGCTTGCAATTTTCTTTCCTGTGTCAGTTCCTGTAAAATGATATGAGAAGCGAGAATTGGTAGTGTTACCTTTTTTCTTCAGTTGTGATTCCACCTTTCGAGCTAACCGGCATACACATTAAGAGGACCAATATTGTTGTAGTTGAACAACATCAGAGATTTCGGGCTTTAACGCGGCCAAATAACGAGCAATAGTTTCTTCATCTTCCTCAACCACATCACAATGTAGTCTCAAACGATCAAACTCGCTAGTGAATTCTTCCACTCAGATGCTTGTTTGTTTATAATTATGATACTCGATGAAAGCTTCCTGACGATATTGTACCGGCAAATTTTTTGCCATCAACTTCTTTTTCATCTTACGCCAATTCACTATCTTAGCTTTACCTTCTCGAGTACGTTGCTTTATGACGTGTTCCCACCAAATTGAGGCATTCTTCTTTAGCTTAATTGCCACTAATTTTACCTTTTGTTCATCACTTAGGTTTTTTATATCAAACACGCGCTCCACAGTATGTAACCAATCTATAAACTCATTAGGATGAGATTTACCTTCAAAGTTAGGGATGTCGATTTTCATACCGAGGTTCTGAGAAGAATTGATGCAGCCCAGCCTGAAATGGCGATCTCTATCGGGTCGGTTAACACCCTATGGGTTTTCATCTTCTTCATTTATGCTCTCGTTTGAGTCGAAATCTTACCCCCACTTTCCTCATCATCGCGATCATCCTCCAATCTGGCCTGAGCCAGGAGGTGCTCCAACTCTCGGATACGTCTTCCCTAAGCTACGATCTCGAGATCCCGCTGGTCCCTACTGTTTGGTCGTGGTTCTTCCTCATTTGTGGCAACCTGGACAGGTTGCGCAGGACACGTAGCGCATATCCACCCTCACGCCCTCGACGACCACGTGGTTGATCTTCTGCCATAATAAGATTCAAGCAACCAAAAGCTCCGATACCAATATGATACCCGTGACAAGGATCTGATCAGCAGACTATAAAGGGGGGGGGGACAAGAATATAAAACATAGAGATTTGATCTATGATCTCTCTAGTTATTGATTATTTTCAATGGTATTTTTACAATGTCCCCTTTCCATCAAAGTGATGGGTTTATTTATAGCAAAGAAACTTATAAAAAAGCAATTAAGTTTGACTATATAATAACCCATACTTTTTGGTTTCTTGACTTTCAGACTTCACACTCTTCAATGCTATCAACTCCGCCCTTCCCCCCTTTTGATTGTAATTTTCCCCCTACCATAGCTTACCTTTGGATAAATGGTTTGAGTGAAATAAGTCATAACTATTAATGTAAGAATTTATGTATGCCAAGCATGTTAGTATTTTCAGGTTTTCTTACGTAGAAAAAGTAACAATCCTATGAGAGATTGTATATAGGAGTTCGACGCATATAAAACCAGGCCTTTTACTAATATCTTCAAGATGAATTCTTTGAATATTTCTTTAAGAATTCACATGGGCATACCTTCATATAATGAAAAATAGTGGAAGCTACTCTATATGCATTCTCAAAATTAACCTTTTGGACCAAAGCAATAACACAACTATTTTGGCATCAAATTCGCCAAGAAGAGACAAGTTTCAATTATAATAAAACATCTGAAGAGGTATACTATTGATACAAACACAAAAATCGGCCAACATTCATGACAAAGGAATCCTATGGATAAAAACACAAAAATCTGCAGCAGCATTAGTACATACACACGAGCAATATCTCCACAACATTAAATAAAATGCGCAATGTGAACACACAAAAACCACATGAATTGGCCAACAAATAACATTACTTCAAGGATGATTTGGCAAAGTATCCGAATTCAGACTTACCAAACCGTGTTTAGCCCTAAAAAAGCAGTCTATACAACGAAAATAAACCATAACCTATGAAAGAGTATCAAATCGATACATTTGAAAAAGTACGTTGCTATTGTGCGACCAAAGCCCTCATTAAAATGCCAAATATCTTTTTTCTGGTTTTACAACTTTTTAACTAGTAGCCTATAAACATTGGTGCAAATTAGCACAAAATATGAAATTACGTAATATTTAGTTGGACACAAAATAGTACATGTACCAAATTCGGTTCATTTAAAAAAGTACGTTGCTATTTTACGGCCAAAATCCTTCTTTTGTGTTGATAAAAAAAGATATCTCTATAAATCTGGTTTTCTGTTTGTTTTAGCTAAGCATCTATATAAGACCAGCCATATATCCTGGTGGAAACTTGTTGCTACAACTTATAAATAATTATTAACGTCGTGAACATTATACACTCTCACACATACATTTGACAGAGGTTTTTTGGAAGCAGCTTCCATATCCTAATGGTATGACTCTCTTCATCCTACCTCATCTGTAAACAACTGCAACAAGAGTATATATTATTGTTGTTGTACTTTTAGATGATTGGAGATTTTTATGCTTTAATGGGTGGAATGTAAAATAGTTTTTTTTGGGTAAAGAGATTCCCCGGTAAATTTTATTACGCCAAAAAACATTTAAGTACAAAGGATGAGAGTGAATCCCATATCTTTGCCCGTTACATAGGCAAAACTACTTCCTTAAAGGAAGGTACACAAAATAACTTGACAAAAAACAAGAAACTATTGCTTCTTTCGACCTCGAACTCGAATATCCAGCTTCTCGCATAGAGTTTGAATCTCTTCAGAGAGATCCTGGCCTTCATACATATCGTCATCGTATGAGTCTTCATCATAGTCACCATTACTATAAGAATCCCTCCATTGTTCCAGCAAACTTTGAGTGACAAATCCAGCCTTTTCTGAAGCCAAAGAACGAGCCATGTCATTATCAACTGATGCAACCTCATCTTCACTATCATGATCACCCGGATACTCTACCTTTTTCAGAGGATTACCAGCTTCATCCACAAGAATAGCTTGCCCATCAATAACTAAGTTTTCAAACTTCCATATTTTATCCATAATAGGAGTAGTGCCAGTACTACTTGTGAGGTTTCTCGATTCACGATCTCGAAACGTCGGGGATGATAGAAATATATAAAATCCATTTTAGAGAGAGAAAGTAGTTATTATTGAATGATTAGTGAAAATTACAATTATGAGGTTCACCCCCTAATGAAGATTAAGAGATGGTATTTAAAGACTAAACACAAGTCATCTTTGGCAAATTTTACAATTTTAGGTCCTAGTGTTTATAGACTATAAAGAAAACTAATGTAATTTTCATATAGACCTCCACGATTTTTAATCCTAACCAATCATCTCCCCATGTGTGCATATGAAATTACTTACAATGTACTTACAAGTACAAATATAAGTATCCACTTGCATCTTTCCATTACTTGCAGACAGATACAAAGTAATATGTATAAACTGAGTTCTCTTCCCCCCATTCAACTGCATTCTTACAGCAACTTTCTTTATTTACTTCCTTTTTTTGTTGAAGTATTCTGAATCAGCTTCCCCCAAACCAACCATCCGTAGTTAAGCATATTCTAAAACTATGAAGTATCTTCATATAAGAAGAATTAGAAGTGAAGTAGACGTAGAAGTAGAATAAAAAAAAGAAGTAGAAAGATAGAATCAAAGGATTAGAAGAAGCAAAAAAAGCCAATCACATCAAACATAACTGCTTATGTTTTGATGAATATCCATTCAGGGGAACAAGTAAGGAATTAGCAACATCTTCTCACGTATGCACATACTTCTCACACTAACCATCCAGAGGTTGAAAGCATACAATCCATCTCTATAAGATAGAAGCAGTCTTGAAGATAAGAAAGAAAGAAATGAAGGTGAGATAAATACACATTTCTTCCCCTGATTGATGAAATCTATCGAATACTTCCTTCTCTTCCCCCTGATTATATCTGATGACCATCAAAATAATCATAACCTGTTTATGCCCGAATATTCGATAGTAAAGACATGTGTGAAGCATCATAAATGCAATTTAAGCATGAGAATCAACTGCTGATAATAACCTCTATTTGTCTCCTCTTTAACTAATTCAATTCCAACCTCGCATTCTGTCAGCTATCTGTAAAGACTACTGAAGGAGAAAACTCAATATGACAAACCCAATACTGAAGCAATATCCCCCAAAGTTATGACTTAAGCTTGTACTATCCGTTGGAAAAAGAATCTCTTGGAATATCCTTAACTACGTGAGACACTGAGTACTACAACGTAACTCCTTAAAGTGATAGCTACTTTGGGGGTAAAGAGAGAAAGAATCACAAAAGTAACTAGATATTCAAGTCTTCATCACAATCCGTATATGATCAAACAAGTCATCTTCGTTGAAGAGGTAGAAAGGCTTGAAGACGAAATAAGTACACTTCCCCGTGAAATACTACTACAATCTTGAATAAGAAATAATGAATCAACCCCGTAGTCATTTCTTGCGATTAAATCCTGAGAATAGCCTTTTAAACAGTTTTCGTGAATCTTTTATAAGGACCGTTTTAAGCAATAAGTGATGTACCGATGTAGCGATTAACCTTATACAACACATTCTCATGACCTCAAATTCCATCCTATAAAACTCGTCTAGTGTTTATGTTATTCGGCTTATAAAACTCGAACAATAAATTTCAGTCCAACCCATTATCCTAGCCCCATATGAAATTCGGTTAACAAGCCCAAAACCATAAAGTCATATAAACAAAGCAACCCTAGACATCAAACCCTAACACATTTCATTTTATCACACGCCTCTTTTTTTAACACAACCACAAAACTATAACCTACCTTATCACACCATCTTAAAGATGTCCCCATCTTATATCTTCCACAATACACAGATCGAAATACATCTCACCTCATCTACCATAAATGAATCAAATCTTCCATAACACAACCTTGCACCTCCAATCAAAACGACATAACAAGAACAAATAAAAGAAAAGAAAAAAAGAGCGGCAAAGCAGATAACTAACAAATAGGAGAGCAATGAAATAATCAATCAACGAAGCAACTCCTTCTCTTTCAGCCACTATGAATCAAGAACAAACCCTTTGTCTTCTCATTATGCTTAAAGATCTTGTAACAACCAAGATCTCGGGTAGGTTGTTTTTCTTGATTTTGCATTTTGATCAACGAAACAAAAAGTAAGAGAATAACAGAATTTGTTATAACTTTTTTTTATTTTCAGATAGTGAAGGACAAGGTTAACTTGTCACATATCGATGATGAATGTTATCTTGTGTTTTGATCTTTGAAAGGTCATGTCTTGTATGTAAACACAAATGGAGTAATTCTGAGATCCTGTGTTCTTTTTATTTGATTGGTTTCGAGGTAGATGTAGAGAAGATGATAGTAAATGTTGGCAGTGGTGAAGGTGATGGGTTAGGATAGATACATGGATTTGTTGTTTGGATTTGTAGTGGTTGCTGTAATTGAGATGAAGTTGTTGTTTGTAGACTCGATTTTCAAAGATATGTACACTCCTTCATTTGATTCTTGTTAAAAAAACAATTTCGAAGTTAATCATATTGTAGTAGTTTGATCAATTTCGGAAGCCATCGAGTTTGTGCATCTCCTTATAACTGTTTTTTTCATTTTCCCTCTTGTTCAAAAACATTTTCAGAACCATTTTTGGAAACTAAGTCTGAAACTCAGAATAAACAGTTAGATTACCGAATTTGACCGTTGACCTAAGTCAACGTCAAATTTTGACTTCCGAATTTAATAGACCTGAAATTACTTCCGAATTTGGTGTTTTACCAGTTCTGAAAATGTGAAATCAGCAATTAAACCACATCTTAGGATTGAAACTGACCGAGTTTGTTCTTACGATAAAACCGTAAGCAACCAAACTCGATCATATCAATCGTAACGAAAAATAACCATACAGAATAATCTGAGATGACAAATAAGTACACGAAATAGACTAATAAATCAGAATAAGCAAAAAACTCGAAATAAGCTGCTGAATCGAATCTGGACTGAATCTGACTGAATAAGGCCAAATAAGCAGAACTTGACCGAATAAGCTCAAATAAGCTGTGAAATAAGCTGATCAGAATAAGCTAAACATCATGAATCGATCCTGCAGCTCTGATACCAATTATGAGGTTTCTCGATTCACGATCTTGAGAGGTCGGGGATGATGGAAATATATAAAAGCCATTTTAGAGAGAGAAAGTAGTTATTATTGAATGATTAGTAAAAATTACATTTATGAGGTTCACCCCTCTAATGAAGATTAGAGAGGCTATTTATAGACTAAACACAAGCTATCTTTGGGCTAATTACATTTCTAGTCCTTGTGTTTTAGACTATATAGAAACTAATGTAATTTTTATATAGACATCACATTTTTAATCCTAACACTACTATTTTCGACATTCCAGAACGAGGATCCACTAGAATTAGCTCCCTTCTTAATCATATTTGACGCCCCCTATTGGTACCCATCTCTTCATCATATCAACAGAATAAATAACTTCAAAAGGGTTTGAATCACTAACCTTATTAGTAGAGTCCACACATTTCTTCTTACCGCTAGAGTTAACTGTATTCTTTTAGGAACAGGTCTATATTCTTGGTTTGGTTTCCATTTTCGGACCAACTGGAATACCTTTAGGAGCTTTACTAGGCTTCTTCTTCCTTGTCTCACCAGCTCCCGCATGCAAGTCTAGATTCTTGGGACACTCCACTTGAGTATGACCAAAAATCTTACAACACGCACATCTAAGGGGTTTCCATTCGTATTCAACATGCATATTAAACGTATGAAACTCCTCCTCATTAATTTTAGGCATAACTACCACAATGTTCTCTTTCAACTCCACATCAGCCCGAAGCTCAATCATTACTCTTGCATAGCTTGACCTTCCCCAAGATTGCAAGCACATATAAGTTGTATAAGAGTCAAGCATAATAGGAGTACCACAAGATTGCATAGCTACCACAATGTAAAATAGCTTTGCTGAAGAAAGTTTGTTCTATTTTTGGGTAAAGGGTTTCCTTAGTAAATTTATTACTCCAAAAACAATTCAGTACAATGGATGTAGGTGAATCTCACATCTCAGCCTGTTACATAGGCAACCTACTTTCATCAGGAAGGTACAATTATGACTAGACTACAAATGACTCAATAACATCAAGTAATCTATTTCTTCTTTCGATCTCGTATCTTGATATACAAATTATCGCATATAGATTGAATATTGTCAGGAATTTCCTGACAATATTGTTAGGAATTTTCTGACCTTTATACATATCATAATCATCATATGGGTCATAGTCAACATTCACATATGTTTCCCTTCATTTTTCCTACAAGCTCTTAGTATCATATTCAACCCTTGACGGTCTTAAGGCCAGATAACTTGCCATTTCATTTTCAACATACTCAACTTCATCCTCGCGACCCTGATCACCCGAACACTCAACCGTTTCCCGAAGTTTACCATCATCTTCCACAAGCACACATTTCCTCTCCAGCAGCTGTTTTTCAAAAATATTAATCTTTTCTACTAGCTGGGTAGAACGTTGCCCTTCTTCTTGCTTACCAGATTAGAAGCCTTATTTACCCGTTTCTACTTCTTTAATAACCGGATTTTCAACATTTAAAGCCTCAAACGAGTTACTAAGGGAAAAAGTACCATCACCTGAGATGTCGAAACATTCTTCTTACCAACAGAAGGAGTCATCTTTCAGCTCGCCCTTTCAGTCGATTGCTTTGCTTTAGGGCGATAATATGTTTTTGGTTTCACCGAGACCAATTTGAAGTTTTTGTTGGCTCAATTATTACCACATAATTTCTTCTTTTTTACTTTAATAAAACCATCATCATCAGCCTTGGATGATCCACCCTTGCCTTTAGCCATCCTATTCACCATTTGTTAGGAACTTTTGGACAATTATTAAGTGAATGAACAAATATCAAGCACGTACTACAATGAGGAGGTTCCCACTTATATTCCACACGAATGGTTTCTTTCGTATATCCAGTTCCTTTAAGGTTTAGAACAGCCATGACCAGATTATCACTAAAATCATTACTAGCATTAATTTTAATCAAAATTCTTGCATAGTTGCTCTTTCCCCATGATTCCAAACACATTGAGTTCTTATATGAGTCTAGCATCATTGAGGTACCGATTTTTGTGGCAATCAAGCTTAATCCATCCAATGTATAAGCAACAAACATGACATCATGAAATTTCACCTAAACTGGAACACGAGAGAAATCTTCTTTAAGAACCCTCACAGAGGGCAACCATTTATTTAGAAAAATAGGGATTCCACGAATCATCCAGGGACCATCTCTAAGCACCGAATTAATACCCTGAGTAGATAAGAACTTAAAGAAGAAAAAATCTTTCACCAGAGTTATTTTTTAATCCATATTTTTCCCAATTGTTGCATACAAATCATTCCACGACAGGAAAAGCAAACATTTTACCAATAAAATAACAATATAATGATTTTTTTCAATTCTATAAGTAAAAAAATAAAAAAAAAAAACAAAAAATAATAATAAAAAAAATAAATATAATATAAAAAAAAAAAAAAAAAAGTATAAAAATTTTATTTGAAAACATCTAAAAAAACAAAAATAAAAATTAAAAAATAAAAAAAAAAAAAAAAACATAGTATTAAAAATATAATTAAGTTTAAAAAAAAAAAAATAAAACCAAAATCCATAAACCCCCCCACCCACCCCCCTCCCCCAAAGCCCCCCCCACGACCCCACACCCGCACACCACAACCCCCGCGCCCCCCCCCCCCCACAGACCCCTGCGGAGACACCCCACCTCCATCCTCCCTACCCCCCCACCTCCACCCAACCCCTAAACCACCGCCCCCCCCCACCCCCCCGCCCCCCCCCTTCCCCTCAAACCCCGGACTCACTCCAACCCACACAAAACCGCCCAACCCCACCCCCAGTTCGCAACCCCCACCCCCACACCCCCACACCCCCCCACAGCCTCCCGAAAAACCCCCCTCACCCCCCCCTACCAAAAACCCCCCCCAACCCATCCACCCCCTCCCCCCCCCCCCCCCCCCCACACAAACACACCCCCCCCCACCCCCACACCCTACCACCCACCCCTACCCCCACCCACCCCTACCAACCCCGCCCGCCCGCCCCCGCCAAAACCCAGCCCCCAACCCACACCCCCTTCCACCCCCTCCGACTCACAACCCCCCACCCACCCCAAAGCCCCCGGCCGACACCAGCATCAAACCAACACAACCCCCCCCCCACACCCTCAAACCCCCCCCCTCCCCCCCCTGCCCCCCCACACCCACCCCGATCCACAAGCCCCCCACCCCCGCCCCAAAGCCCACCACCCCCCACCAACCCAACCCCCCCCCACAACGTACCGACCCCCGCACCCCCCCCCGCAGAATTCCACCCCCCAAAAGCCTGCACTACACGCCCGCTCCACACCCCCCACCCCCCGCACACCCCCCCCCCCTTCCCCTACCACCCCCAAACCCTCCCCCCCCCACCCCATCAACTAAAAACACCAAACCCACCATCACCGCCTCCCCCTTAGCCCCCCCCACCTCCACTTCAAACTAATGCACCAAAACCCAATCGCAAGACGTCCCAATCCAACACCCCTCCGACTGTGCACCGCTAAAAACGACCGCTTCACGCAAATCCATAAAACCCTCAACCAGACCCCACCTACCAACAGTGAGATCCCCGCAACCCCCCGTCTCCCAACGAATTCAACAGTCAACCACTAGTACCAATGCAGGACTCCTCATCACCATGACCCCTCTCTACAAAAAAACCCTTTAATCCCCACCATGCAAGCCTCTACTAGTGATGCGTCAATGTATCAGCAACTTCACTCAATGCAGGACAACCATAACCGAACTAGACCCAATCTACCCATAACGTTACCTTCAACTTCTTACCACCAACACCTCCCGAATCCAAAAACCCCAGATTTGAACATCAAATGATGCAAAAAAAACCAAAACAAGAAGAAACAAATAGCGTCTAATCTTCACTTAACACATAAAACCCAAAAAATTAGGTTTCAGAATTGATTAACCTTGGACCGTCACATGGTTGGAACCATGAAGATCAACTAGTAGATCATTAGGGTTGATACCGATCACAGAAGTAACACCCTAAACACAAAGGTTATAGGGATTGAACAAAGTATCTCATCGGTAACAAAACCTAAGCGATGTGAATATAAACCCTAAAATCGATTTCACATCCTAACAATCAAATCAATCTAAATCGGGACAATAATAGAGAAGTAACAAAGATGTTAATTCTCAATACTCTTCCATTATGGAATAGAGTAGATCAATCGGATTAAAAAAAAGATTTAGGGTTGTTTTATGTCGTCAAAAAACAATCAAATCAATCCAAACCGGGATGATAATAGAAAAGTTTGTTCTATTACACACTTCATTTAGATAAATTTTAGAGATACCGGTGAGGAAAATACCGATGAACTTGCCGAAAGGTATTTGAAGCAAATGGAGCATTAGAAACATAGAAATAATAGAAGACTTAAGGTTGAAAATAAAATTGTAAGCGAGACTGTTGAAACCCGGCTTAATCGGTTCACCTAAGTGATTTTCAAAACAGAATGTTAAGTGAATCATTTTAGGGATACTATTTGTTTAGTAGACTTAAGGTGAACATAGAATTGTAAGTGACACTGTTGAAACCCGACTCAATCGATTCACCTAAGTGATTTTAAAAACAGAAAGTTAAGTGAACCGTTTTAGGGATAATTTTTGTTTAGGAATATTTTTAATTCGCTTTTAGACCATTTAGCATACTTGTTCCCCATTTAATCGTTTCCTATAAATATATGGCTTATATTCATTGTAAAAATACTAAATTTTACATTCTGAATTATCAATAAACTTTTGTTTTAGGGTTTTATACTCTTGTGAGGTTTCTTCCTTGTTTATCACCCTTGGTAAGGGTTTATTAAAATTCGTTTCCACGCCCGGCGTGCGTCAGATACATACAGAGTAATATATCACAAGACATAAATTATGTCTAAAAAATTATGTATTTTTTGACACCAGTTTTGTGTATTCATCCTTTTTATTTTATTTTTTAATTAACGACAACGTTTTTACAACTCGTATACCACTTATCTCACACATCGTACCACACAGTGTCTCTAACGAGACTCGAACCCACAAAGTCTTGGTTGATATGTCACTCACATACGACTAGAAAAAGCCTTGGGTTTTGTGTATTCGCCGTTACGGGTCACTTAATCATCACCGGTAGAAGATAATTTGTGTGTAACCAAATCACTATAAGTAAAAGTCGTGTTAGTAAATTTATGAAACCTAGAAAACAAAAAATTGATTAGAAAGCTCTAATAGAACCAATCTTTTAGTGATGTTCTTTCGTTTTAATGCCACTTATTGAATAAAAGGTATATATGTTTAAATGTCATTCTCAACACATTCATGTGTTGTAGAAACGTAAGAGATAACTTAGAAACATATAAGTCATCCACTACATGCAATAAAGACATACAAAAGTAACAAAGTAACTCAGGATGTAATTTGTTGGGGCGCATTTCAATATCATAAGAGGAGCAAGTCCAACAGCCTATACCAACATCACAACAGCCAGTGACTATTTTGAGCAGCCCGGATCTTGTTTTCTTCCTCCTTATAGAATATGAACAACATCGTGAAAGAGTCTAGCACGGGAAGATGTTCCCTGTCCTATAAGGAATTTACGTGCTCTATACGATGTGAGCCTCAATAGGTAAATGCCCCAGGATTAATGCAGACCCGCGTTGTATGTCGCCAACGAACGAGCACAACGCAATGTCAATGGTGATAGCAAGAAAACTCGAGATGGCAGAAGCAGGGGTGGAGCCACTTTAGTGGTAGTGGGGGTGATGCCCCCAACAGAGTTCTTGTGGATACACAATATATACAGGAAAAATAGTAAAATTGATCGAAAAAAGTAGAGTGCCCTCCCTCATAAAACCTTAGTGCTCTCATCTCTCTTAGCTTGCTAACAAATTTGAGAGTGCTCTAATGCTAAAAATGTGTTTTTTCGATAAGTTTGTTTGATCAAAAATATGCAAGAAAAAGAAGATGGTTGGGAGTTGTGAAAGTGGGTATGAAAAAAATGAAGACTAGGTAGTAGCGTGTTGTGTAAAAAACAAAAAGGGTTGTGTTATTAAGAAACCCCCGCCCCACTGCAAAGTACATTATCTACCACCTCTACCCTCTTTTGTCCCCCGAGTTGACAGTGTAACACAATTTTTTTCAGTTTATGTTTCGTATTTTTTGACAGTTTAATATTTTTGACTTGTCAAACTTAATAGTTTTTGTTCCGCACTTTCGGTTTCACAGTTTAATAACAAAAACAAAATTAAAAAATTAAAAAAAACTCAAAAAAATATGAGGGGTGTTACAATCACATTTGGGAAGTCTTAATAACCTACCTCAAACAAAAAATATTAACAGTGGGTACCAAAAAATGTTCCTTTTATTTATCGATTATTATATTTTCCATATAACAAATTTAATAACCAAACCTATCTTTTTTATGCAAATAAACACAGCTTGAAAATTGTAATGCCGTTTCAAAACATTATCATGCAAATGTCGTAATTGTCAGGATATTTATATTTTCCTCATATATAATATGTGACATTTTCATCATCTGTAATATTTTAATTAATTGAGACCTAACATAAAAGGTTTTGTAATTTTATTTCTTTAGTTTATCGTTAACTTTAACAACAATTTAAACAGAAGAAAACAACTTAATTCTTAGAAGTAAAAAAAATATATTTTAGTTCCAAGTTCTAACCTTTCATTCCTCATTGCAAACATCTATGTTTTTAGTTATTTTCTAGTTTTGCGATATTTTGTTGATAATTCTTTTATTTACTTGGCGTTTGTAACAATTTTTTGCCCCCATATATTTAGTTTTTCTGGCTCCGTCGCAGAAGCAAAACGCAGTAGAACTATGCGTGTGTTATACGTGTTTTTGATGTCTTTCTCTACCTCAAAGCAACAATAGAATACACACTTATATAGGGGACTTAAAGATGATCACCATGATCAGAGTCATGTCAAAAGAGTTGAGATCATGGGCTGATGGTTGCAGTTGAGAATGCGCTCCTAATCACACACACATACTCTACATATCTGTTGATAGTTTTTGCACTAACAACTTGTATCACAAGCTACTACTATTGTACACTGTGTCCATTTGTACATTATGCTTCAATATATTAAAACTTGTCAAGCTCATCAAAAGTTCCTGTTGAAAATTTAGTTCAATTGTGGGTTCAGTTCATACCGAATAATAGGGCTCGAGGTACGGAGTGTACACCCATAGGTCAATGAACACCCTAACTCTGATAGTGGTAAAAGGGAATTCAAGCCATTGATGAACTTCAGTGAGCTGTCTCTTTAGTGAGTAACTCTAGACTGAAGGATATTCGTCAGTCTGATGGCTTCAGCTTCGGCTGAAACATACCATTAGGGAGTAATCCATCAGAGGAAGTATCCTCGGTGAATTAACTCATCAATGAGTTGGTTCAGTTTGAACCTTCAGCGGGTATGCTCCTTAGTGGGCTAGCTGATTCAGGACATTGAATGAATGACACGCTGGAATGAATTCAATGACTTGTAATTGTTTTGACCGTTTCTTATGGTAAGTTACAATCACATTTAATGAACACAATTAATATGGTCATGTTACCACTATTCCTTGAATCAAAGAGACTGTTTATGGATGAGATTATATCTCTTATAATTCTTTGACTAGGGTTTTGAGTATTCTCCTATAAATAGGAGATCACAAACTGCATGAAGAATACACAGAAAACCAAAACACTTGGATGCGCAAGGGTTCTTGATTGGTGCCTCAAACAAGAAGCATACATTTAGTCTTATCCCAATTTTTTTTTGTTATTGGTTTTTGTTTTTTTTTGTTTTAATTTTTTTTTTTTTTTTTTATTTTTGTAGATATTCGTGATACCCAGGTATTAGGGTCGAATAGTTTACTTTGAAAAGTGATTACACGATTCTAAGTAATATCCGGTAACCATCTTTGGTACGTAGCTAGGTTACTGATTATCTTCACCCTGTTCTGGGCTCACCAACCACCACAAATCAAAGTAAACTATTTTCTGATAATCAATGGATGCTGTTATGAAACACATGGCTTCAAACTTTGCCAAGCTTGAAAAGTTTGAAGGGGTGTACTTCAGAAGATGGCAGAAGAAGATGAACTTCTTGCTTTCCAGCATGAGCGTGGTGTATTTGCTAACTACTCCCATGCCTGAAGATGGAGGTAACATTCCAACTGTGGACCTAGTCAGGAAAAAGGGACAAATAGGACAATGACGATTATGTCTACAGAGGTTTAATCCTCAATGGTATGTTTGATTCCTTGTTTGATATTTACCAAAATGTTGAAACTTCCAAAGAACTATGGGATACCTTGGAGGCCAAATATATGGCTGATGATGCCTCATGTAAGAAGTTCCTTGTTAGTAATTCACAAATTACAAAATGACCTGGTCAAGACCAGTCTTGGAACATACAAAAAAAAATTGGGGGAACTTCTTGGTATACTTTGGAATGGTTTGAGACAACAAAAGATGAGACATGGATAAATCCATTCAGTTTTTCATGTATCATAGATAAACACCCCTTCATGGAAAGATTTTAAGCATACATTGAAACATTTGAAGGATGAGTTAACTCTGGTTGAGTTGGGCAGTCATCTGCGCATTGAGGAGTCCCTCAAAGCACAGGATAATGATAAGCTAAAGGGCAACAATGTTGCTGGTCCTTCAGTTGTCAATATGGTTGAGCATAACAACTCCACCAGGTACAATGACAACAAGGGTAAGCGTAAACATCATGATACCAAAGCTGATCCAAACAAGAAACCAAAAGTGACTTGTTGGAAGTGTAGGAAAACTAAACACTCGAAAAAGATTGGTAATCTGTAATGTTGGCAACAAAGCCAATGGATCAGGCACAAAGGGTTTAGTGGATGGTTCTTCTAACTCACTGAAAGGTCAGAATATGTTTAATAAATCTCTTTAGGTTTATTATGTTACATATATATCTAAGGCTTACTTTGTAAAGGATGATGATGTTGCGTGGTGGGTTAACTCAGGAGCCACTGTACATGTGTGTAAAGATAGATGCAGGTTCAAGACCTATGAATTGCTGAATGATGGATCTATTCTTCACATGGGAAATAAGTCAACAACCCTGGTGCATGGACGTGATTGTGTAGATCTTATGTTTAGTTCTAGAAAAGTTATTTCTTTGTTGAATGTTTTACATGTTCCTAATATAAGGAAGAAGTTCGTTTCTAGTAGTGTTTTGAATAATTGTGGTTGTAAACAAGTGATTGAATCTAATAAATTTCTTTTATCCAAACATGGTGTGTTTATTAGTTTGGGTTATATAAGTAATCATATGTTCATGCTTAATATTGCTCTGATAATATTGGTTCAACCTTCATGTCAACCTTTAAACTGGATGATTCTATCCTATGGCATGCTAGACTGGTCTATGTCCACTTTAAGAGGATGCAAGATATATCTAAGGATTGGTTAATCCCATATTTTGACATGGACACTAAAAAGAGTAAGACTTGCATGCTGACCAAAATAACTAAGAAACCATTTCAATATGTAAAACATGAAACTGAAGTTTTGGTGCTGATCCACAGTGATCTGTGTGATCTGCATAGTACTCCTTCATTAGGGAATAAAAATACTTTGTGACATTTATTGATGATGCCTCTATGTTTTGCTATGTTTATTTATTACATTCAAAGGATGAAGCATTAGATAAATTCAAAGTATTCAAAACTAGAGTTAAATTACAACAAGGGTCTTTGATCAAAAGATTCAGGACTGATTTTGGTGGGGTGGTGTTCGGCACTGTATCCTACCATAGGATACACTGTATTTTCAGTCAATTGGTATTCATCCCAATGAAACGAGCTGCCCCATATACTCCTACATCAAAAATGGAGATATCATAAAGGAAAAGCCCCGGACAAAAGAAATGGTTAATTCCCGATGTCCAATTCAGGGGCTGATTCAAGGTTTCTAGGTTGGAAGTTACGGGGGATGTTAACAACTTGCTATTTATTAAATAGGGTTCTCAATAAAAGGAACATGATTGCCCCTTATGAACTATGGACTAAAAAGAAACCAAACCTGGATTACCTCAGGGTTTGGAGCTGTAGGGCAGTTGTAAGACTCCCTGATCCAAAGCTGAAAACTTTAGATGAAAGAGGAATTGAATGCATCTTTGTTGGATATGCTGAGCATTCCAAGGCTTTTAGGTTCTTTGTTATTGAACCTAATGAATCAGTTGCAATTAACTCTATAATTAAATCAAAGGATGCTATCTTTGATGAGAATAGATTCTTATCAATCCCTAGACCAAGTTAGAGGTACCTAGTAAATAGAACCGAAGACTCTGGTGGTTCAGTGGTCCCTGAACAGGTCATTGATGATGTTGTTCAGCAACCCGAGCCTGAGCTTAGAAAAAGCAAAAGGCATAGGACTCCAAAGGATTTTGGACCTAAATTTCAATTATACTTAATTAAAGGAATAAGGGATAAGGTCTCTAACCAACACTCCTATTAATTTAATGTTGAGGATAACCCCAAAACATTTGATGAAGCAATGGAGTCCCAAGATGTTGCCTTCTGGAAAGAAGTAATTAATGATGAGATGGATTCCATCATGGGCAACAATACTTGGGTGTTGGCTGATCTACCTCCAAGTTACAAACCTCTGGGTTGCAAATGGATCTTCATTAGAAAGCTCAAGGTAGATGGAACTGTTGAAAAGTTTAAGGCAAGGCTAGTTATTTAGGGCTTTAAACAAAAGTCAGGGATAGACTACTTTGATACTTAGCCTACTGGCAGGTATTATACGCATAAAGAACTGCTGATTGCTATACATCACTTCACATTTTAATTATTACATCAGATAGATTTTGAAGATAACTTTCTGAATGGTGAAATTAGATGAGGAGGTCTTAAATTAACAAAAAACCAACCTCCGGGTTCAACATGCCTGCAATAGAAATAAGGTGGTGAAAACGATTAAGACTTTATATGGACTGAAGCAGGCACCTAAACAATGGCATCAAAAGTTTGATGAAATGAATTTGTCTAATGGTTATTTTTTTAATCAAGCTGACAAATGTGTATATAGAAAATTTGATGAATATGGTAAAGGAGTAATCATTCCCCTATATTTTGATGACATGTTGATCTTTGGCACTGACCAAGTTTAGGTTGACCTGAAAAAGGAATTTCTATCATCAAGGTTCTCTATGAAAGATATAGGAGAGGCTGATGTTATCCTTGGTATTAGGATCAAACATGAAAGTAATGGAATAGAAATTTCTTAGTCTTATTATATTGATAAGATACTAAAGAAATTCAATTACTTTGATTGCACTCCAGTTAGTACTCCTACGAATACTTGTGAGAAACTGATGACCAATAATGGCCAGGCTGTATCTCAACTTGAGTATTCTAGGGTGATTGGCTGCTTAATGTATGCCATGACTTGTACCAGGCCTGGCATTGCATTTGTTGTGGGTAAACTGAGTAGGTATACTAGTAATCCTGGTACTCAGCACTTGCAAGCAATTCAGAGGGTACTAAGTACTTGAAGAAAACCATAGACTATATATTGATGTATACTGGTTATCTTTATTTTGGACGGGTTACACTGATGCAAGCTGATCAGCCAACACTAAAAAAATTCGTCCTCTACAGAGGTGGCTGGGTATTCCTACTTGGTGGTGGTACAATTTTTTAGGCTTCCAAGAAGCAAACTTGTATCACTGGTTCAACAATGGAATATGAATTTGTGGCTCTAGCAACTGCCTGTAAGGAAGCTGAATAGTTGAAAAACTTTCTCCTTGGGATTCCATAATGGGTCAAATCTATAGACCTATTTCTATCCACTGTGATAGTGTTGCTACATTAACAAAGGCTTATAGCCAGATGTACAATGGGAAGTCCAGACATCTAGGTGTCAGGCATATCATGATTCGTGAGCTGATCATGAATGGGGTGGTATTTATATAGTTTGTGAGGTCTTAACAAAACTTAGCTTATCACTTGGCGAAGGGACTAGCTAGAGACTTAGTTATAAGTCTACTGAAGGGATGGGATTAATGTCCAACTAAGTCGTTGAACGCTAGGACACCCAACTCCCTGTTGAGAAAACTTGGCAGCTAAGTTCAATGTAAAAAGCTGAACTTTCAATGGACTAAAGCACTTGTATTTACATATCATCCCAAGGATGTGTTTGGAACCTGCTAATAAAGGAGGATGAAGTTGTTAACTTCTCAATGGTTAATTTCTTTGAAATAATGGTTATCAGGAGTGATGTGTCGTTGTGTGGTGTATAATTTATTGATTCAAGTTTTAAATTTATATTTTGCTGACTAAACCAAAAACAACACTTTAACGGGTAGTGTACCCGATCGATAGTAGTTTTGTGGTAACTTGGGTGTCGAACACTTGAAGCAAGGTTAAATCTATCAATTTAATTAATATCTTGGTTATCTAATCTATGTTAATTCTACTCTATTCTAAACCTATGTTAAACCTATATCAGCCTAATATCCTAATTCTAACGGGAAAAGAGGGATTTTCAGTCTGAGAGACTGACACGGTTTAGTTGGTGACTACAATCAATTCAAGGCACTTTAACCCACGTGAGCTAATTAACAAAGGATAAAAGAGCGGTCAAACCTTATATAAGAAAACTGTATTAACCATTATTAATCTGATTAGAAAGTTGGTTTGTTTATTAAGTGCAATGATTTCTTCTCTCGAGGTGGCATATCATTCTTAAGACTTAGGCGTTACATCATCCTAAGACCTAGACACAATAAGTGCAATGATTTCTTCTCTCGAGGTGACATATCATTCTAGACCTTAGCGTTACATCATCCAAAGACCTAGACACAATAATTCTGTCACAATTAAAGCATCCGCATAAAGCATCCTTATTTGCTGATTATAATCTATCTTAGGGATTAAGGCAATGGTGATCTTGTTAAACCCTAGCTCATAGAGACTTTACCCACTTACCGCTTATTGGCAATTTATACACTAGTAGTCCACTTGTCCAACTATCCAATGGAATCAGAACGTTACTTGTTGAATTATCTAGGTCACCTGCTAGTCAACACGATCAATAAACCATCGGCAATATCCAATTAACTAGTTAAGCCCGAAGCGTATCCTAGACACAGACTTAGAAGGACAATATTTATGTAACTATTATTCTAGATGTATAAATTACTATATGGAGAGCTATCTCGGACTCTAGATCTACTTGGTCCGTGTCACTAGATCCAGTTGAATGATAGGTCGCATACAAAAGCGCGTAAACAAGTATAAATTGATAAACATAAACAAGCATACAACGATAAATCAAGAAATCGAGATAAACAAATACCAAAAATTCAGATCTTCATAATAATGGCTAATACCCGAAGGTATTAGCCTTCAAACATCATAATAAATACAAGAGTAATTATTTTTTTTTTTTTTTTTTTTTTTTTTTTTTTTTTTTTTTTTTTTAAGCCAAGTAAACTAACCGAGTTAACGAATGATACCAAAAACTAAACGATTACTAAAGTATACGGAATTACATGTTGTCTCCTATGGAATTGATAACATTGCTCGACCTCTTCTGCTCCTTTTCTCCTCTGAAAATCGACTTTTATGGTTTAGATATCGAGAATATGATTTAGCATACTTAAAACTCTTTTTTGAGCCTTCTATTTATAAGGTCTAGAAGTCGGTTCGATACGGCGTATCCATGGAGTTGGATATGGCGTATTGGAGATTTCTTGAAGTAGGGACCACGCTTGATATCTTCTAGAATATTATATTCATTCCATATATTAAATACGGCATATTGAGTATCTGTGGATACGGCGTATTGAGCTTCATCCTCTGTGGTCTTTGGTGAGTGCAGGCACGGATATGCCGTATCTTCCTTGATGGATACGGGGTATTGGTCTTCAGAATAGTAATCTTCAAAATATCTTCTTTTAAGCTCCAGAATGCGCGCCTTTTGCTATCTTTTACCAATCACTCCATAATTACTGCAATTCTTAAATATAAACGATTAAGTAACAATTCTTTGCAATAACTATACAAAACGGGTTAATAACATAGGATAAATGATGCTATAAATAGACTTTTTTTGATGTCATCAAGGAGCATGAATAAAGAGGAACCACCTATGTAAATGTTGAGGTTTCGCCGCCTCAGGGAGCATGGACTTTGGCTCTTACAACATATATGAATTGGATATGTACACATGGCTTGTATAGTGTCAGGAGCGTTTAAGTATTTAAAAACTTGTGTGTATTTACCTTCAGGTACTCAAATGGGTTGAAGGGTTTAATTCTTAGAACATCATGATTCTCGAATATTTGAACGTAGGTTCCAAGTTTTACACAAATGAAGAACTAGAGAGAGAAATTGGAAGGGAGAAACATATAGAAAAACACACTAAATGTGTGTGTAAAATGATTCAACCAACACCCTCTCCATGTGTGGAGAGGGTTAATATACTTACATAGTTGGGCCGGGCCGGGCTTTCTATGGGCTTTCCTTGGACTTTCTATAAGCCGGCCTGGTTAGATTACTTAGATATTACATTGAATTGACTAACTATTACTAAGGCTCGTGAGATCGATAATGATCGTCACTTCACTAAAAACTGAATTCCTAACAATCTCCCCCTAAGGGACGATCGTTGAGATCTCATAAATGATCAACACTTTCTGTATTCCTAACAATCTCCCCCTAAGGGGTGATCATAGAGATCTCTCCTTGTGACCTTGATCATTAATCGTTGAAGCTTCTTGTCTTGATCTTGAGTCCTTTTTGTGTAATAGTTGATCTTTTGTCTTGCTTCTTTGCGTAGTGATCATTGACTTTAGGCTTGAGCTTGTTCCTTTATCTTGACTTATATGTGAATATGTAATCTTGAGCACCTTGAGATCATCAACCAAGCATAATCTCTTTTCGCCATCTAGTAAACTTTGCCATCTTGTGAACTCATGACTTTTGGACTGACATGCTCATACCTTTCTTGATTTGATAGCTTGAAATCTTTAATGATGCATCTTTCTTGAAGTTCTTTAACTTTAACACTTCGTCACTTCGAGAAAGACATTCGGTATCAGAGTGACGGAAACTTCTTTGAGATTCTTTAACTTTAATACTTTGTCACTTCAAGAAAGACGTACGGTATCAGAGTAGCGAAAGTCTTGAAACATGTACTTGAGCTTTCATGATGTCTTTATATTTGTCGGTAGGGTATGAGCATGTGGCAATGAATCTTGTGAGTCAGCTGGAATCAGGTACCTCCATCACCATCTTTAAATATTCCTGAAATAAAACAGTTAGCAATAAAGCAGGGGGACGAATATAGCTTTGTCATTCGCCCGTGTTTGGTTGGAGTAACCTTTGAATCCGTAAGGATTAACTTGTGATCAGATATATTTAATTTAAGAAGAATCTTCTTGACAGGATTTCCAGCTGTAGTATTGAATCTTTCTAACACATATGTATTAGATTCATCGTACTCAGCATGTTCTCATTATCGGAATGTCTCAAAGCAGACAACACGATATGAGTGAACCAGCGAGTTACTATCTCACCGATTGAAATAAAAAATTGATTTGAAAATCAATCGACGTGTCACTTGCTAAAGTGTTTTTGTGACACATCGAGAGTGTTAATCATTTCAAAAGTTCATCATCAATCATCAATTCATAACCCGAAACACGTTTGATTCAAATGGAATCGCACCATCATTTCTTTCCAGTTGTCACAAGTTTGATTCATATAGAATTGCACAAGTCACCTACCGAGAGCTTGTTTGATGTTGGCTCAAGAAGGATTTCCATCGTCATTGTGAATACTTAAGTATCACTCTGATGTTCTGGCAAGATCACAAGGATAATGCGTAGGACTCTAATGATATTACTAGTTTTCACAATGTGTGAGAAACCAGCTATTGTTGGATAAGTGTCCTAATGAGATTTATGGATGATCTCTTTTGGCTCTAGACTCAATAGTGCACTTTGTTTTTAGTGATCGGAGGATGGAGCAAACTGCCACCTTTTCAATATCAACTAACTCGGAGTGAAAAAGTTAATAGAAATGCGTGTAATCTCTGTGAGAAATGAAACAAGAGTCTGTAGAGACTGAGTGGCTGGAAGGTTGTGCATAGCGTTACTAGGTCCATGACAATCTTCAATGTCAGACAACACCTTAGTGTTTTTGACAGTTTATGTATTGACCCGATTTCTGCCTAAGTGTATAGAGGGCTTCTTTCTTCTCACCCTTTATCCTTACAATTCTTTTTAATTCTTCAACCCCTTCAGCGCTTACCGAGACTTCATAACTAGTACCTTTTTGGGTTTGTTCAAGTACTAGCTCCATCCCAGTCGGTACTTTTCCTGATTCTTACTTTTTCTCTTTTTGTATTATACCTAAGGACATCTACACTATCTAGTGGATATCCCTGGGTAGATCCCTCTGGTTCTGGCTGGATCATGAGATTTGAATACCTATGCCTAACCACCTTATAACTCCATAAATTTAAGTACATGGTCGGTCTTTTAGGTATTCCATCACAATCGAAACCAAAATCATTGAAAAGTTCAATCAAAGTGTTTGATATAAATATCAAAAGATTTACACTTTGAGAGTTTTTCATCCTCACTAAAAGCTCCCCCTTAACATGTGCATCATAATCGTAGTAAATGCTAAGTGTAGAGTGCATTGAGTCCATTTTATATGATCACATTTCAATACAAGTTAGATTCAGTTTAATCACATTTTCTCCCCTTATCTAAAATGTTAATCCTTTGATATTTTGGATATCAATTGATTAAACGTTCGGGGACAAAATGTTTACATAATATCTAACAGGAACATTTTAATGCTCCCCCTCAATATTTGAGGGTATATAAGATAGTGCTGAGTATAATAATTTGAAAATTTTGAATTTACTAAGAAATTCTGGAAAATTTTGTACTCGAGCACTCCTTATTATCACCATAAAGTCTACACTACATATATACAAATTCACAAGATTAATATGTACGAGGTTTGACCTGAATGATGAGAACATCATATGATAGAATCATATGGTTCTTTGTAGCAGCCGTAGGTCTTCCCCGTAGTCTCTCATAAGAAGTTGTCTTAGCTTCCCCCTAAATCAGCAATCCTTTCTTGAGTAGAGTCGAAACTTTTCTTGCAAACCGCCTCAAGCAGTCTTGATGTGAAAAGCCCAAATATCCGAAGAACATAATTAATTCAAAACCATAACACCAAAGTCAATTAAGTCCCGGATGTCTGTATTTCTTCTTACATGATTGTGATGATATAAATTGAAACACCAAAGTCAACTAAGTCTCGGAAGTCATAATTATTCCCTCTAAGTAGTCAAAATGAAAACACCTAAGTCAACTAAGTCCCAAATTAAACTCATTTCTTTCTGCAGAATACTAAATAACTTAAGGAATTATCATACTTATCAAACCTATGTATACCTCTTTTGTCAACTATTTCTACTCTCTTTAAAAAAAATAAGCTTAGTGATTAACCGTTTGAGGAAGCATTTATTGAATCAGAAAGAATTCTTCTCACGTTTTAAATAATTATACTCCCAACACTTCCCCCTGGGGACTCAAATGATGCATATTGACTAATGACGATATGTCTCTTCCACCATGTGATTGAAATAGTGCACCCAAAAGAAACAAAGAAAGGCCTAAAATTTAAAGAAGGTGACTTCAAAAGAAGGCCATGGACTCTATCAAGTATACACCTACTCCTTCCCCCTTACTGGTTTCGACACCTCAGAATCAGTAAAGCCTTGTACGCATACAAACTTGAGATCGTGTTTGAGGTATAACTAAGCTTAGATCTATCCCGTGAGAATCAACTTCAAGGCTATTAAAACTAGTTGATTATTTCCAAACAATCCTAAGTATTTTACAACTATGAAGTGTTGGCAATATTGATCGAATGTCGTTTAAAGCCTATACTCACTAGGTCTCCATATTCAAATAAGTCCTTAAAGTTTGAAACAAATGACATCTAAAGCTCGTGTGATAAAATCCCTCAACTCCCCCTTGAAATTGTTATCCAGCAATATCAAAAACTTTATCCGTTATTCCGTACTTATTTTGAAAGACCGTTTATAAAAAAAAAAAAAAAAGGGAAGTTATTTGATGAAAATATCTCCCCCTCAAATAATGACCCGTTTTCTATTTAAAGAGTTGTTGTCATTGTTTCAGTGGTTGAATTGTCTTTGAAAAATCTTTTTGCGATTACTGAAAACACTGATTCATTTTGAAGACAACTTTTTAAAATTAAAAATAAGATTTCTCTTATTTTGACACATAAGCGCATTGACACGTACACTTCTTGAATATAGGAAGCACGAGTTGTGATGCAAATTAATCACAAGCCTTTGCATGGTCATAAAGTAGACCATGCCCGAGAATAAATTCTCGTTGATAGGTCAAGTCTCCTTTTTAACGGAATACTTGCCTTTAAGATGATGACTGTGTTGCTATCTGAAATAATAGCAGGCCATTTTGGCATGTTTTGAAAGCTTTTAAAACTTATGCTCGAACTTCATTTACAGCCTCGTATCATTATTGAATGACATTTCTAAGACCGTAAATGTTATCGATTTTCAGAAGACATGCCAGAGATACATATTTTTATATTTTTCTGATTTTTTAATTTAAATTTTTTTTTGTTTTTGTAAAATTTTATAAAAGGAAAATCTTTTTGGAATTTTTATGTTTTCATATATACAGGATATGAGTTACCACCATCACTCATCCATTTCCTCTGTCAGACATCTCAACGTTTCTTGAGACATGCTTTTCATACCTAGCTTATCGATCAAGAAGTTAAATCACTCTCGAGGCAAAGGTTTAGTAAAAGGATGTCAGTCCAGTTGGTATTCAGTCCGACAAAGAATAGCTCCCACGATTCCATTCCACTTGCTTCCTTTATGTAAATGGTAGCGAATATCGATTGCTTAGTCTTGATGTTAAGAACATTGTTCGCAAAAGCATCGCACTCTTGTTATCGCAGTACAGAGGGATCTTATTGAATTGAAAGCCATAATCTGTTAGCTGTGAACGCATCCAAAGGATTTGTGAGCAACACCCAGATAAGGCAATATATTCAGCCTCTGTACTCGATATGGCAGTGCTCTTTTGCTTCTTGGACGACCAGCTAACAAGTTTATCACCTAAGAACTGAGCGCTTCCCGATGTACTACGTCTAGTGTCTTGACACCCCGCATGATCGGCATCTGCATAAGCTGTGAGTGACATATCGGTATCCTTCGAGTACCATAGACCCATGTTAATGGTTCCATTAAGGTATCAAAAGATCTATTTCACCGCTTGTAAGTGCTTTCGGTAGGCTTAGCCTGATACCAAACACATAAGCAGACATCATGGTTAAGGTCAGGTCTACTGGATGTAAGATACATTAAGGATCCAATCATGCCACGGTAAAGTGTAGCATCAACTGGTTTCCCCTGTAGATCTTCATCCAGTTTCTTGTTTTCAATCATGGGTGTGTCGACAGAATCAGTAGAATGCAAACCATATTTTTTAACAATTTTAGAAGCATATTTAGATTGGTTTATAAAGATGCCTCTAGGACTTTGAGATATTTGTAATCCTAAAAAGAATGACATTTGCCCCATCATCGACATCTTGAACTTATTGGTCATCTGATTAGCAAACTCATCACACATGGCAGTATTAGATGATGCAAATATTATATCGTCAACATAAATTTGTACCAGTAATATGTCATTTCCAGCATGCCGTGTGAAGAGTGTTGGATCAACTACACCTTTGGAGAATTGTTGAGAGATGAGGAAGCTTGACAGCATATCATACCATGCACGTGGTGCTTGTTTTAGACCGTAAAGAGCCTTTTTGAGCTTGTACACATGCGATGGGTTGTCTTGATCAACAAATCCTTCTGGTTGAGAAATGTAGACCACTTCTTTGAGCTCGCCATTCAAGAAAGCCGTTTTGACGTCCATTTGGTAGATTGTCATATTCTTGTGAGCGACATTTGCTACGAAGATACGAATGGCCTCTATTCTAGCAACCGGTGCAAATGATTCCTCGAAATCGATACCCTCTTCTTGTCTGAATCCTTGAGCAACTAGTCGAGCCTTATTCTTTAGTACCCCACCAGATTCATCTGTTTTGACCTTATAAATCCATTTGAGTTTGATCAAGAACACGTTATCTAGACACGGCACCAATTCCCAAACTTTAAGTCTTTCATATTCATAAATTTCTTCTTGAATTGCATCGATCCATAATGGTTCAGTCATTGCTTGTTTGAAGTTCTTGGGTTCGACTGAAGTAAGGAAGGCATCAAAATAACACCACATGGTATCCATTTTAAGTTACTTCCTTGTAGATACAGAGCGAGAAGGATCACCGATCATGTTTGCTATAGGATGATCCTTAGTCCATCTACCAAGGTGTTCAAATGGAGTGTGGATTTGTCTCACATTAGATGATGATCCTTGAGGAGTCGAGTCTTCATTAGGAGATTCGTTAAGTGGATCATCATGAAATGTTGGTGTTTTTGGTGATTCTTCAAAACCTTGAGAAATGATTAGAGACTGTTCATGTTCTTGTGATGAAGGAATACTTGTTGATGGAGCATCCTGGTCAATGGAAGTTGACACAGGAGAATCAGCTAATACTTCAGCTCTTGGAGCAGCAGCTTCTTGAACTGGAGAAACAGCAATTGGTGGAGGGTTAAAGTATTCATCGAACATTGGTTGAAACAAACGATCCCAATCATCTCTTTTTGGTGGCAAGCAAGGTAGTTGAGAAACAGGATTTGAACCGAGTCCTGTACTGGATGTAACAGGAGTCATATAATGAAGCCCGGGTCCTGAACTGAATTGTTCAGAAGCCATTTTGACCATATGAAAAATCAATCAACTTTTGACCATATTTTGCTCACTATTCCCCCCTTCAAAAATTGCATATGTGATTGCCATTTTTGATTAACCAAGTGAGCTAAAATACAAGTTAATGTATGTTGATCCACTTGAATAATATCCGAGCATGTGAGAACATATCATTGTTGATGAGAATGGTCGAAAACAAGAAGATTTCTCTTCTTTTGAAGATAAAGCGCACTGAAGCGTACACTTTTCTTTTCTTTGAGGAACGGGGCCTGAAGAGTTGTCTACAGACGCCATTGCAGTTCTTTTAATCATTTGTGTACATTTGAAGATGATCCTTGTGAAATGTAGACTCTATGGAGAAGTTCATGGCATGGATCATCAAAATGTGCATCTTTTTGTTGTTCTTTAACACCTTGAGAACTGTTTGGAGACTGTTTTTGTTTGTGTATCCCCTAAGGCACTTGATTCTAAGACATCAACTTTTTTAGCAACCAAACTCTAAGTCTTTCCTTTTTAGGATTGAAAGATGTACTTGCACTTAAGTTAAGAGTACATGCACTGACATTGAGAGTTTGATCGCATTCATATGGGTTAGTGATATCTTCATTTGAATCATTTAGGGGTTTACAGTCAACCTTTGTTGTGATAGAGGTAAATGTCTTTCAAGTTGGAACCCACCTAAGACCAATAGTGTTAAAAATTCTACCCGTCGGTATCCACCTAAGGCAAGATCTAGGAGTGTTTGTTTTCTCATGTACAGCGGAAGACTTATCAGGAGAAGATCTATGTCCTATAAAGATCTGCCTACCAGGTTTCTGAGTATGACTCTTTTGATCTACGAGTTTGTTACTGTTTCTGGTCTTATAAGATTGAATCTTAGCCCGTGAATTCACCTCCTTTAGGAGTTTTGTTATACATGGATCATGATTTGCATTAAAGACACATTTATGACATGAAGAACAAACAAAGTGTTTGGAATCTAAAAAAGGACTAGAATTCCTAGAGTGATCTACTAGAGGCACAACCCTTGACGTTACACAACTACTCTTAGAAACAGGCAAACTCCTAGTTGTTTGATTGTTGCTCCTAGGTTTTGGTTTGTGATCATTAGTAGTGTTTTGTAGCCTAGTAGAATGCATTACACTAGATTCTGAATTCCTGTCTTTTTCTTGTGTCTTTTTCTGAGCTTCTTCTAGATAGTGATTATGAACCATGTCATTTGAACTAAATCTTGGCATGTTCTTAGAACTATTCCTAGATGAGCTAGATGCAATCATATGATTAGGTTTTGCAAAAGCAGATTCTCTTCCCTTAGGCAAATAATGTTGAGTGACTGGTTTTGACAAAACGTTATTCACATCAACTTGGGAGGCAAACCGTGGTTTTGAAAAATTAGGTCGTTCAGATTTAAACGCATTCGGTTGTCTAACAACTGACTGATTTCTGAGTGGTTGTAAAACCGGTTTCCCCAAGATTGATGGTTTTGCAAATTTAGTATCCACGCTTTTTCCTTTTAGCTTTCTTAATTCGTTTTTCAATGCTGCATTCGCAAAAACCTTTTCCTGAATCTGAGCCTTTAAATCAGCATTTTCAACAGTCTTACTATTTATTTGAGCAATCAGTGAATCATTATGGTCTTTTGTCTGAACTCGTGTCTTTTTGATAGAGTCGTAAAGATCTTTGTAAGTCTGTTTCAAATGCTCATTTTCCTTATGCAACTTCTTATTCTCAGCAAGTAATTTAGCCACACTATGTTCCAATTCGATATTGATTGTTTCAAGTACCTCAATTTCCTTTTTAATCTTGGCTTTATTACTTGTTTCATTTAAAATTTGACCATGTTGCCCATTTTTCAAAACTTGATTTTGATATTTAAGTTCCATGTTAACAATATGTGTTTCTTCTTGAAATGTCTTTTTGAAGTTGGGCATCGGTCTTTTTGAGTGAAATATTTTCAGATTCGAGAAATTGGTTTGAAAATTTAGTTGTTATGTTATCAAATGATGGATCAAGCAAAGGAAATGAACTTGATCATTTTTCCAGCTTCTACATTATGGTAATTCTCCTCCCATATTGTATTCGTATCTTGTTGATTTAGGGTATGGTATTTTATATCAACTTTTTCAATAAATATGTGTCACTAAACGGATTCCAGATTGATCAGAATGCGGTTGTTCATTATAGTATATTTATGTTTCAGCATCATTTTACCTCATCCATTGCCGCTGCTTTGTCATTCACAGGACGTGACATCTGCATCCTTAGCATGTGTTTATTTCACGGATCTGCTGCTTGTGATATTCATGTATTTCTGATTCTGACAATCTCATTGCATTTCAGTAACCAACCAAATTACGTTTCCAGTGTTTTACTTGAATCATCCTTTACCTCTTTTGGACCATTTTTTTGAGGGGGCGTTGATGAACGGACGGGATTACTGCCTGGGCGGTTGGATTTGGTATACAGGGTAGATGAATTAGATTATAGATTATGGGTCTTGGGTTCACAGTTATTTGTGTTTTTTCGGTTGACTATGATATGTATCTTGTGGAACCACAATATGTGTTCATAATGATTTGTTATGGGGGGGGTTTTAAGTGGGTTGGGGGGGGTGCTTGTTGTGATAGTTTGGGGGCGTTGGCGTGCGAGGGGACGTCGATGTGTATTAAGGCGTTTAACGTTGCATGTAGGTTATTGATGCTTAATGTTGGTGATTGAGGGATACTATGTACCGACCCTCACTACCGAGTATGTTCCAGTATGGGATGTGGAGGTTGATCATAAAAGTCGGGTTGTTATTATGTAAGAATAGGATTAGGCGTCATGGGCAAACTCGTTCTCTGGCTCTTACAATGCTACAACTTGGAAAATTTACACCAGTTTTAAACGGACCCTCCACACCACCGAGCTTCCAAAATGGTTATACGTAAGACATGTCGAAGCATTTTTAAACGGATATGTTGGATAAAAGTAGATAAGAATTAATACGATATAATGGATAGAGAAGTATATTTATAAAATTTTCAAATAGAACAAAGGAAAAGAAATAATAAAAATAAGAATGAAATATTTTGTTGGTTATTTTTTTGTACTTTTTTATAAAGATAAAGGTAAAATTAATAATTTATATGGATAATATTGTTTGGTTTTTTATTTTGTTTTTTTTGTTCGAATTTTAAATTTCCGAAGGTAGATCTTAATTGTGGGTTATATATGTATGTTTACTCGTAGTGGTATAGGAAAAGGATATGAGATACCGGCTTCGGATAGTTAGCTTTATCCTCGGCGGAGTTAGTTCATTAAAGATGAAAAGGAATTTGACTGCCAGATGTAGAATTTGTTGTTTAGGCTATTGTGGTTTGGGTTATGGTAGCAACACTACACTCGGGCAGCTCACGAACATCCGTGGATAGGTGAACGCACGTTCATGGTTCATGAGGCCAGGTGGGCTTTTGCCGACTATGATTGGCTCGGGTTTTGGATGAGCGTCTTTTAGTCGTGGCTATTGTTGATTGGAGTTAATTTAAATAATAATTTTTGGATAGGTGCCTCAAATGTTTGTTTGTATTGTTGAGATTAAGTAGCAAAATAAGAACCGGTACTATGTATCATTCGTTAAGTTAATTATTTTTGGATATCTATACCCTCCAGTGGTATTCAGACGGGTGTGTGTATTCATTCTTTGTTGGGGGGGGCAGATAGTTTTATGGGGGAGTTGGACTGGGGGGGAGGGGGTATTTGGGATGAGATGTGTTTGGTCATGGGCTTTTTGAGGAGGTGATTTTTGTCGGGGGGTGGTTTGAGGATATGACATGCGATGGTAGTGGTGAGGGGCGGAGGCGGGTTTTGATGCGGGTAATGGCTGTAGGTATCGTGTAAGAGATTGGGATTTTAATATATGTATGGTATTTGATAGTGGTTGTGGTTGAATTAGGCATAGTGGGGTGGGGGTTGAGTTAAAATTTGTGAGTAATTGGAGGTGGTGTTTGTCTGGTAAAGGTGGCGATCGAGGGATGGCCATCGGGTTTTTCGTGGTGTGTTTTTGATTTGTGTTACTATGTATCCTGGCTGTATATGTCATGATATGTGAGTTATGCGGTGGGATGGATAGGATGGTGTGTTTTATGTTGATTGGGATGTGATTTTGTTAGGTTGTTCGATAACGGAGATGGTTGTTTGGATTTAGGGGTGATATGGGAAGCTAGTTGGGAATTAGTATGGGAGAATTTCACGGACTTAAACGGGGAGATTATTGAATGTCGGGTTAATCTTGGGGGCACTTTAGCTTGGATTAGTCGCAGTTGATGAAACAAAAATCCTACACACTCTAATAGGGATTAGGGGGGGCGTGTGGTTGGGGAGGGATGTTGTGGGCGTTTTGAGGTGATGTTTTGGAGTATATTCGGTCGGGTGTGAACTGGGGGGTTGTAGATTGGGGTTTGTTGGAAAAGTAGAGGGGGGACAGGGGGGTGGGGGGGGGGTTCTTCGGGGGTTGTCAGGGGGGTTATTCGGGTATTTAAGTTCCCACCCCCCCTCCCCCCCCCCCCCCCCCCCTGTAATGATATATTTTGAGATACCCATTTTGATGGATTAAATATCCTGGACAAACCTAGCCAAAATTTTTGGTAGATTTAGAAGTGTAGAAACACCGAATTTTGCTGAATAAAGTTATCAGCGTCTTAAATTTAATCTCGGGACGAGATTTCTTTAAGGGGTAGGTACTGTAACATACGAGAATTTTCGAAATTTTGAATGACGATTTCAATATTTGACTTTTAGGGTCTGGCTTGACTTATAAGAATGATCATCTAAAGTACGTTTTCGTTATT
This sequence comes from Tanacetum coccineum, assembly GCA_026074375.1. Classification (NCBI taxonomy): domain Eukaryota; kingdom Viridiplantae; phylum Streptophyta; class Magnoliopsida; order Asterales; family Asteraceae; genus Tanacetum; species Tanacetum coccineum. Next base: position 74,349 of record BQNB010002030.1, on the reverse strand, counting down.
CGGACTCTAAAGCAATTTGATGTAAAACGACATTCCAGACAACTTTTTAGTTTTGACCGAGACCCGAAAACAGTCAGAAGGTGACTGAAATGCCATCGCAAGATTTTAGAATCAAGAACGAGTACCGGCAAAAAAAAATTAAATTACATTTAATTATCACGTTTTATTAAATAAGAATATTTAATAAATTATTTAACATTTTATTCAGTAACGTTTGTTGAAGACGCAAATATTCGAGTAAAATGATCATTTTACGGACAATTTATCGGAAATATACAAAATAAATAATAAACGTTTTAAATAAATATTATAAAACGTTTACGAAAAATAGTCGAGTGAATACTCACTTTTATCAGAAAAATGATTTAGAAAACAATGGCACAAGTTTCGTATTTTGAATCGTCCGATAAGTGGCTCAAACGAGTCCCGAACGACTATTTTACAAAATAATACTCGAAAGTTAAATATTTGGTCCCTGTGAAAAAGTTACAAAATTTCACCTCAAGTTTTTAACACTTGTCACAAATTTTAAAACTTTTTATATAAATATAAAAGTTTTATTAAATATTTCATTTCCATCTCAAATTATACACACACACATTTACAACTCCCTCCCCCACCCATTGTCCGGCCAGCCGCCGGCCACCGCCGGTCAGCCGCCGCCGACCACCGCTGCCGCCGCCGGAATATTTTTCCGGTGACTTTTCCGGCCAACTCCAAAAACACTCCTCATCACCGGATCTATTCGATCCCCACACACACTCTCCTCCACGCGCCTCCCCCCTCCTCAGTTGTTCAGCCACCTGCTGACCACTCATGACCGCCAAATCTGACACATGTTCGTCAACGCCACCACTACCCTTGATCTACTTATCACCATCACCTCATAATCCTCACCATCGAACCACCCCACTGTCACCGCGGCTGCCATCCCACGCCGCCACCATCACCTCCAACCTCCTATCAACAACCACTGCCCCAACCAAACTCTATGGTGCGTTCAGTGTAATAATTATACATACAAGGCGTTGCGTTTTGTGTTTTATCCAGCCCACGTAGGTGCGGTTGGTTATTATACCCAATAGGGTCAGTGCGTTGGGTTTGGTGTGATATCACACAAGGCTGTTTGTTTCGGTGGGCACGCAGCACCAGCCGAGAGGGTTGTGCGTTTTGACAGCGAGAGTAACCACAAGGGTGCGGGTGGTTTGTAACAATAAGAAAGGGGTTGCGTTTGATTTGGGCCACCATAGGGGGTTTGTTCGGTTTCATATCCCCGCAAACGGGTTTTGCGTTCGGTTTATAAAATAAGCCCACAAGGGTGTTTGTTTCGCGGTCAACAGCCCAACAGGGCGATGGTTTGATTTTTGGCACCACAAGGGTGCGGTCTGGTACCGGTGTCTGGTCCACCCGGTTTGGGTCAATTTGCGTTTGGTGGGTTATACCGGTGAGCCCACCAGGGCGCATTGTGGCTTTCATACCCGCCAGTAATGGGGCTGCGCTGTTGGCTTGTATTTTCCATAAGGATGGGTGCCGGTTCCGTGTTTGTTGTAACCACGAAAAGGGTTAGCGGTTGGCCTTAAAAGCCCACCCACTAAGGGTTTGCGGTTTTGGCTGTGTAAGTAAATATGAACAATGGGGTGTTTGGGTAAGCTAGAAATCTGTAATGGGGGTGTCCTTGCGTTTGGTTAAGCATTGTAAGGGGCGTTTAGGTTGTGCCGCAAAAAACTCCATAAAGGAGTGTATTTCGGTGTGAGCAGGGGAAACACCCAAAAGGGGGTGTCTGTTTGGTTAGTAGGTAACCACATAAACAGGGGTCTGTATTTTCCCATCTGTTTGGGACAAGCAGGCCGATAGTGGGAAGTTTGGTTTGGCAGGTCCAGGTTACACCTTTTTGGTGGGCTTTGGTTTGTGTTTTTACAAGCTTTAGGTGGTGTTTGGTTTACTTTAAAAATCATAGGGTTTTCATTGGCGCGTTTTGGGTTTTTGTTGTGTGGCCATCTTGTGGGGCTGGTGTTTGTTTGGTACTGTTTTTTTCTGTGGCGCCCAATTGTATTGGAAAATATTGTTTGTTTGCATTGTGTAGGGGGATTAGTTGAGTTTTGTTTAGTATGGGGTAATGTCATTTAAATACGGAAATGGGTCATGGGCAGTTTTTGGAGTTTTTGGGTTGAGTTCGGTTGTGGTGGGTGTGCTATTTATAGGTGGGAGAGGGATTGGACTAAGTGTTTTGGGTAAGGTCTGGTTGTTGGGTTTGGGCGGGTGGGTTTGGTTGTGGGGATGATGGTTCGAGTATTCATACATTTTGTCGGTGGGGTGTTATTGGGGTGGGTGAGTCTTTGACAGGATTGTTTTGGTTTGTAATGTAAGGGGCGGTATGGTCGGGTGTTTATCCAGGGGTACGGTTAGGGGTTTAGGTGTTTCTAAGGTAGTGGGAAGGGGTGATATGTTAGAGGTGGGTGGGTTGTTTGGGGCTAGTGAGCAAAAGTTTTAGGAGGAATTTAACACACACCTCCCCCGGGCGAGAAGGGTTGGAGGGTAGATAAGAGGTGGTTTGTTTGTGGGATTGGGTGTAGTTAGAGATTTGGTAGAGGGGGTGGGCGGGGAGGAGAAGGATAGTGGTGTGTTTGGACTACATGTGTTTGGTGTGTTCGTGGGATGGATGGCGTTGGATTCCGCGGGATTGAGTGTGGGTTGTGTGGTATGTAGGGTGGGTGTGTTGGGATTAATGTGCCGAGTTTATTACTATTTGGAGTCTTTTTTACCAACACAACCCACCCAAACCAACTCGCCATCGGAAAACCTAATCTTGTATCAAAGGGTCGCGTTGATGTAATTATCCTATTGGGTAACCTATATTCATTTATCCTTTAATAGTGGGATTTAACCGTTTAAGTATTAAATTACGGGCAACGCTTCTCGGAATCTAAGCCGTTTTCGTATTCCGTTGTTGTGCCTTATTAGTTGCCTATCTTGTCATTATTCTTGACTAATTCTATGTGTGTTTCATTACCTCGCTTTTAATCGTAGGGTTGGGGTGTGGTTAAAAGAAGATACCAATCGTGGGGTAGTGATATGGAGGGGGGCGTCTTTGCAAGGGGTCGGTGGAAGCGGGTGAGTCGTCGAGTAATTGGCCAAGTGGGTTGGGGGAGTGGGGGTATTGGTTTATGGGGCTTCAAATAGCACCCTTGGTTTACGGGTTTTACATATATTTTTGGGGTCGTTGCTTAAACATGCTCGGTTTTAAATGCATATTTACATGGTTGATTTAACTGTTTGGGTTTAAATACGCATTTATATTTCTCGCGAGAGGAGTGAAAATAATGGGTTTTTATTTTTGAACGTACTAGCATCATTTTACTAAAATTTTATGATTACGGTTTCTGATCTAGGTTGCAACTAATGAACTGTAAATCACTTGGGGCCAGTACTGATGGCAAGTAGGCTTTGTTATGTAAGTGATGCAGTGTTGGGGGCTTTGACACTCAGCCACGGGCTCGTCGAATAGCTGATACAATGGGCACCACTCGATAGTTCTCTTAGACCTTGGAGGTATTACGATTGGGTATTGGACAGAACAGCCCGGGGGTCACAATACTTACTGCCCGGTGTGTTCTGGAGGATTGGGGAACACCATTGAGGGGAAAATTTTATTTTTTATTACTGCCCGGGTGTTCTTGGATTAGCGGACAACACCATGTGATGGGTTACACTTTTATTTTTCATTAATTGCCGGGGTGTTCCTTGGAGTCACTTTGGGATCACCTTTACGATGGGTACACTATTATCACAGCGGCCTTGATATTTATAGAGGGCTTATCTTTCAAGTCCTACGTCGCTGTTTCTTGAAATTTAGTAGTAATCGTAATCATTGTTTTTATTACTCACCTACGGATATTTACTGTGCCTTGGTAAATGTGGCAGACTAATACATACTTGAAAACATTTTCGGTGACATTTAAATTGAGTCATGCATTCTTTTTAATATCTTTAGGATAAGATTGGTAATTTTGAGGTGACATTAATTTGGATCATGCCATTCTTTATAAATCTTTGGCGATAAGATTGGTACTTTGGGTGATCATAAAATGTGTGGTGCATTCTTTATAAATACTTTGGGATTTGTACATGGTAATGTGATGGGACACAGTGGACAATATACTTTTTTCTTTGAAACTTCATTTCATTATTTAAACTAAAATACAGGAAATCACCAACTTTAGGTTCGACGTTTTTAAGCCATGGTTTTCTTCAGGTAAATTAGCGTTGCTTGGATTTATCTGATGTGCTTTTGGGTGTCTAAATATTGTCTAGTTTTCATTATTGGAGTTATTACAAATGTTCAAATCTCGTTGTGTGACGCTTTAAAGTTTTCTGGTGTGTTGATATTTTGGGTACTTTCTTGTATGGTTGATGTTGAGTTATATATTGACGTAGATTGGTGTTTATAATCGTCTCATTTTTCGTGGGCAGTGGGTGTTGATTAAGAGGGTGGCGTTAAGGTGGGGGGTTTTTGTAGGAGCTCCCCCTTGTGGTTGTACCGTGCGGTGGTGTGTTTGGGGGGGGTGTAAGAGTTGGGTTGACTGTGAATATGGTGAGTGAGTTTAGTGGGGGATGTGGTGTAACAGTGTAGTGTTTCAGGGGGATACTTTATGGGATGATATTCTTTATGGAGGGTTTGGGATGGGTATCATGTAGGGAGGTAGGCGAGGTTGGGGAGGGAGTAAGGGTTGGGGGTTATGGTCTTATGTGTGGTTGTTTGTGCGAGGTATGCGGGCGGAAGGTGTGAGATAGGGTTGTGTCGTGTTGTGGGTTCGGTTGTGTTTCGTAAGTGAGGTGTCTGTTGTCTTGGGGGGGGGCTATTGGGGTCTGGAGTAGGGGCTGACTTGGTGAGGTATAATATGGTATGAAGCTTAATGTGCTAGAATGTGTGAGGTGATCTTGGGGCGCTGGGAGGGCTATGTCTGTTGTGGGTATTACAATGGTCACGCTTATCGATGTGTATTTTTGCTTCTTACTTTATTATCTATATTGTTTACACAGAGACCGTTATAATTTTTGGTTTAATCATGGAAAGGATGGATATGAATTAAGTATTACTAAGTCTTTCGTATGGGCGGGGGGGGGGACAGTAGGCGATTGTCTTATAAGGATTGATATGATAATTGATATGTAAGCCAAAACCCGTCACAGTTCTGTTTTACATGGAATTATGTTTGAAAATCTAAGTATTACAAGTCTTGTAATGGGCGGGTACTATGTTAATATAAGAATTGATATGTTAATTGCTATAGTATAAACAAAACCCGTCACTGTTCTGTTTACATGGATTTATGTGTGAATCTAAGTATTACAAGTCTTGTATGGGCGGGACTTGTAATAGGAGGATTGATACGATAATTGCTAGTTAATAGTTTATAAGGTCCATTATCGTAATTTTAATCTTAACCGACGTACTCATTAACTATCTTGAACTCTATGTTGATCTCGCCTGGCAGTTTTTACTCCCAGTCTCCGGAAGACGAGTTTTAAACATCGTCCCATACTCAGCAGGAATGGAAACACATGCATCGTCATTTCAAACCACCTTGAGTTATGATGTGGAGTACGCGTTTTGCACCGGGGTTTTTTAGTAGGGTTGATTAATAAGTTATTTATTGAAAGGAATTGGGACGCCTCTTAGTTAAATTAATCAATTATAAATCACCGAACCAAATGTTTATCATTTCTTACTTTCATAAAGTTGAACGCTTCTTTTTGTAATTAAAGAAATTATAAAATGTGTGTGGCCTTAATGGTTTTCCGATTTGGAACTCGTGTAATGAACCTGAAATCGTTAATAATCAGAATCGTTAAATGGGTCTAGAGACATCAATCCGTTGTCTTGCCTCTCAGCAGGAATCTTAAGGCCCTCACTTGGAAATACCTTGTCACATTCCTTTAGTTATTACTTTTGTTGTTGCTATCCTCGCGATCACGAACTGTTCGTGGTAAACTAAAGACTCCTGTTACACACTTGAGCTAATGAGTTAGCTGATTATTGAAACTAACGACCTGAGTACCATAATACGCGTCTTCGCATAAGCTCTCTCGCGAGTCCTCTATTTAGTAAACTTTATTTTGGGAATATTGTTTCTCGAATGGTCCTAAATTTCGCATCCATTCACCATTTGTTTTAGTATTTGACGTTATGGTCATGATTTTAGGTCCTGGAGCGGTCCCGACTGATACAGACTTTATCCTATAGGTTATGCAAACTCCCCTTAACGGGGATAAACACCTATCCGACGAAACAGATAGTTTGTACTTTATTCGGGCCACTAGTAGAAGACTTAGGTCGCGATACATCTAGTACTGCCAAGTATAGTTGGGTACTTACATACATAAGCCACTCGTTGATGTGAATACATCGAACCATAAAAGATAGTTACAAACGAGAGACTTCCGTCTCGGAAATTTAGAAACTTTATACAAACATACTCACTCGATTACACACTTCTTCTTGAGGTTATTTACTATAACGAGACTTTCCCTAATAACGCGTTATTCCAGTCATAAGATCTGTAATGATATGTTTATTGTTGAGATACCCACTTTTGATAATTAATATCCTAGGACAAACCTAGCCAAAATTTTTGGTAGATTGAGAAGTGTAGGAACACCGAATTTTGATGAATAAAGTTATCAGCGTCTTGTTTAGAACGAAGTTATTAAACCTTAAGTCTTTCCTTGATCACACAATCGTGTTTACCACGAATATAATCTCTGGACGAGATTTCTTTATGGGAGTAGGTACTGTAACATCCGAGAGAATTTGTTTCGAAATTTTGGAATGACGAGATTTCATATCTTTGACTTTTAGGGACTGGCTTGACTTTATAACGAACGATCATTAAAGCACGTTTTCGTTATTCGGATCATAAAGCAATTTTGGAAATTGTAAAATAAAAACGGACCATTCCAGACAACTTTTTAGTTTTGACCGAGTCCCGGGTGGAAAACTGTCAGAAGGTGACTGAAAATGCCTCGCAAGATTTTAGAATCAGATCGCATTAAGTACCGGCAAAAAAAATAAATAATAATTAAATTACATTTAATTATAAAGTTTTATTAATTAAGGAATATTGAATAATTATTTTATACTTTTTATTCTGTAACGTTTGTTGAAGAAAAGACAGCAAATTAATTCGAGGGTAAAATGACATTTTACGGACATAAGTTTCTTCGTGAAAATATACAAAATAAATAATAAACGTTTTGAATAAATTAGTATAAATTGTTTACGAAAAATAGTCGAGGTGAATACTCATTTTATCAGAAAATGATTTTAGGATAAAAATGGCAAAAGTTTTGTATTTTGAATCATACGATAAGTGGCTCAAACGAAGTCCCGGAGACGACCACCCCTCGCTCCTCCTTTTCCACCCAACATCTCACCCCCAACCATCTTTATCACTAAAACCACCCACCATCAACAAAACCCCCCCCCCCCCCCCGCACCCACCCCCCCCCCCCACCCCCCCAACCCCCCCCCCCCTCCCCACCACCCCCTCCCCTACAATCACCTCTTCCCCCCCCCCCCCCCCCCACCCCACCCCCCCCCCCCCCCCCACCCCCACCCCCCCCCCCCCCCACCCCCCCCCTTACCCTGTGAAAAAGTTACAAAATTTCACCTCAAGTTTTTAAAAACTTGTCTCAAAATTTTTTAAAACTTTTTGATATAGATATTATATATATTAAAAGAGATTTTATATAATATTTCATTTCACATCTCAAATTTTACACACACACATTTTACAACATTCTTTCCCCCCTCCATGGTGCAGCCCCAGCCAGCCGGCCACGACCGGTCAGCGCGTGCCGGCCACCGCTGCCTGCCGCGAGGATAATTTTCTAGGTGACTTTTTCCGGCCTAACTCAAAAACACTATCACAGGAATTCTATTCTAGATCACCAACACACCACTTCCTCCACGAGGCACTCATCCCCCTCCCTCCGTCTGTCTCAGCCACTCACTGCCACACCTACCCGCCAACACTCGACACTGTTGTCGTCGATCCGCCAACACCCATGATCATACAACACATCGACCTCATTAATCCTCACATCCGAAAACCAACCCCACTGTCAACCGCACGGCTGCCATCACCATGCCGACAGCATCTCCACCCACCATCAACACACTGCCCCATCTCCTCATTGGTTTGCGTTTCAGGTGTAATTAAACTCCACAACAAGGGTGCGTTTTGTGTTGTTCTCAGCCCACCGTAGGGTGCGGTTGGTTATCTATCACCCAAAAGGGGTGCGTTGGGTTTGTGATATCACCACAAGGATGTTTGTTTCGGTGGGCAGCAAGCACCAGCCGAGGGTGCGTTTGACAGCGAGAGTCACCACAAGGGTGCGGGTGGTTTGTAACAACAAGAAAGGGGCTGCGTTTGATTTGGGCCACCATGGGGGTCTGTTCGGTTTCATATCCCCGCAAACGGTGCGTTCGGTTTATAAAATAAGCCCCTCAAGGGGTGTTTGGTTTCAGCTGGTCAAACAGCCCAACGGGACGATGGTTTGATTTTTGGCACCACAAGGGTGCGTTTCTGGTACCGGGTAAGACACCGGTTCCACTGGTTTGGGTGCGTTCTTGATTTCTGAGTTTGGTACAGGTGGCGCAGCCAACAAGGGGGCGCGTTAGGCTTTCATACCCGCAGCAAGGACTGCGTTTGGCTTGTATTTCCATCAAGGAGGGTGCGTTTGTTTGATGAAACCACGCACAAGGGTTTTGCGGTTTGGCATGTTAACAGCACCAACATCAAGCGGGTGCGTTTGGCTGTGTAAATATGACCAATGGGGTGTTTGGGTAAGCAGAACTGTAAAGGGGTGTTTGGTTAAGCATGTAAGGGGCGTTTGGTTGTGCAGAAACTCCATAAAGGAGTGTTTGGGGAGCATTTGATAAAAACACCCCAAATATGGATGGGTTGGGGCGATAGCAAGGAAGGAAACCCCAATCAGGCGTTGTTTGGGACAGGCAAGGGCGATAGGGACGTTTGGTTTGGCGCATGTCCGTTGATACCATATAAGTGTGTGTGGTTGGACTGTTTAACAGCGTTTGATTTTCGGTTGTTGTCTTTGTTACAATAATTCCCACATTGGGTTTTCTTGGCTATATTGTATCTAATTAGTTATTTAACTTTTGTTTAAAATATGTAAACTTATTAAAACAATTGCTCGATTGTTTTAAATATAGTTGGTTGATTGAGATGGGGAGGAGGAAACTGTTGAGTTTTGTAAAGAAAGGGGAAATTGTCATATAAACGAAGAGGGTCATGGCGGCTGTTTGTGTGTGTGTGTATGAGATCTCACAATGTTGTGTAAATTTTACGCTCACATACGCCTTGGGGAGCGCCGGTATTGTTCGTGAAGAAAAAGGATGGTTCTTTTAAGATGTGCATTGATTATAGAGAATTGAACAAGTTGACCGTTAAGAATCGTATCTTAGAATTGATGATCTATTTGATCAACTACAAGGGTCGTAGTTTTTCTCGAAGATAGATCTTAGGTCTGGATACCATCAGCAGAGAGTGTACGAGGATGACATTCCAAAGACTGCGTTTAGAACTCGTTATGGACATTTCGAGTTCACTGTAATGCCCTTTGGTCTGACTAATGCACCAGCAATATTTATGGATTTGATGAATAGAGTTTGTAGGCCGTATCTTGATAAGTTTGTGATAGTGTTTATAGACGATATCTTAATCTACTCTAAGACTCAAGAGGAGCATGTAGAACACTTAAGGTTAGTATTGGAACTGCTCAAAAAGGAGATATTGTATGCTAAGTTTTCTAAGTGTGAATTCTGGCTAAGAGAAGTGCAGTTTCTTAGGCATGTGATAAATGGTAATGGGATTCACGTAGACCCTAGTAAGATTGAAGTTGTTAAGAATTAGAAAGCCCTTAGAACTCTGACTGAGGTTCGTTCGTTCTTAGGATTGGCAGGGTATTACCGTAGGTTCATTGAGAACTTTTCTAAGATAGCTAAGCCTCTTACTATCTTGACTCAAAAATTTAAGACTTTCGATTGGGGTGAGGAACAGGAATTGGCATTTCAGACCTTGAAGGATAAGTTGTGTAATGCACTTGTTCTAGCTATCCCCGATAGAACAAGAGACTTTGTGGTATATTGTGATGCGTTCAGGATAGGACTAGGTTGTGTGTTAATGCAAAGAGGTAAAGTGATAGCCTATGCGTCTAGGCAGTTAAAAATTCATGAGAAGAATTATACTACCCATAATTTAGAGTTGGGTACAGTCGTGTTTGCACTTAAGATCTAGAGACATTATCTGTATGTGACAAAGAGTGTCATCTATACGGATCATAAGAGTCTTCAGCATATCTTTAGTCAGAAAGAGTTGAATATGCGACAGCGTCGCTGGATAGAGTTGTTTAGTGATTATGACTGTGAAATTCGCTACCATCCTAGTAAGGCGAATGTGGTGGTTGATGCCCTAAGTAGGAAGGAAAGAGTAAAGCCTAAGAGAGTTAGAGCTATGAATATGATCCTTCAGTCAAGTATCAAGGATAGGATACTGGCGGCTTAGAAGGAGGTTGTGGATGAGTTTGCAGGATTGCAAAAAGGTTTGGATGAGATGATAGAACAGAGAAGTGATAGAACTTTGTACTACCTGGATCGAATATGGGTACCTTTGAAGGGTGAGGTGAGAACCCTAATAATGGATGAAGCCTATAAGTCGAAGTACTCTGTACACCCAGGAGCTGATAAGATGTATTATGATTTGAGAGATAGGTATTGGTGGCCTGGAATGAAAAAGGATATAGCTGAGTATGTTAGTAAGTGTTTGACTTGTTTGAAGGTTAAGGCTGAGCATCAAAGGCCATCTGGCTTGCTCCAGCAACCTGAGATTCCCGTATGGAAATGGGAAGGGATAGCTATGGATTTTGTGACTAAGTTGCCTAGGACTAGTAGTGGGCATGACACAATCTGGGTCATTGTGGACCGATTGACTAAGTCTGCTCATTTTCTACCTATGCGTGAGGATTATAAGATGGAAAGGTTGGCTAGATTGTATTTGAATGAGATAGTTGCTAGACATGGTGTGCCGATCTCGATTATATCGGATCGTGATAGTCGTTTCACATCAAGGTTTTGGCAGTCAATGCAAGAGGCATTAGGAACTCGTTTAGACATGAGTACGGCTTATCACCCTCAGACCGATGGTCAGAGTGAGCGTACTATTCAGACTTTGGAAGACATGCTTAGAGCGTGCGTCCTAGACTTCGGAGGAAGTTGGGATGTTCATCTTCCGTTGGTTGAGTTTTCGTATAACAATAGTTATCATTCTAGTGTGAGATGTGCTCCGTTTGAGGCATTGTATGGTAGAAAGTGTCGTTCGCCAATTATGTAGGCTGAGGTTGGAGAAGGTCAGTTGATAGGACCTGAGTTAGTGTAAGAGACTATTGAGAAGATCTCGCAGATTAAGGATAGACTTAAGGTTGTGCGTGATCGTCAGAAAAGTTATGCTGACAAGAGGAGGAAGCCTCTAGAGTTTAGTGTAGGTGACTATGTCTTGCTCAAAGTGTCGCCTTGAAAAGGTGTGGTACGCTTTGGGAAGAAGGAGAAATTAGCTCCAAGATTTGTTAGACCTTTTAAGATTGTTGAGAAAGTAGGCCACGTAGCCTATCGGTTAGATTTGCCTGAAGAGTTAGATGGTGTTCATGACACGTTCCACGTGTCAAACCTTAAGAAGTGTTTGGCTGATCCAACACTGCAAGTGCCCTTGGATGAAATCCAGGTTGATACCAAGTTAAATTTTGTGGAAGACCCTATGGAAATTTTAGAAAGAGAGTTTAAGAAGTTGAAGCGAAGTAGAATTGCCATCGTCAAGGTTCGATGAAATTCGAAACGTGGACCTGAATTCACGTGGGAACGTGAGAATCAGATGAAATTCGAAACGTGGACCTGAATCCACGATTGTTTAAGTGATGTTAGTAGTTGAATTTCGGGTTTGAAAATCTTTTAAGGGTGGTAGAATGTAACCTTTGCCCATTTTGTGTTCTGAATATTTCATTTTTAGTCCTTTGACTATTTGACTTTCGTCAGTTGTACCGTGTTGACGGTGGTGATTTTGTTGAGAATTGTGGTAATTTATGGTTATTTGTGAATAATATTCATTTTTAGAGGTTATTATTATGTTATTTGTATTCCGGGTGGTTTGACCTAAGAATTTTGAGAAATACCGAAAAACGAGTCCTGACACGTCCGTTAATGTCCAAATGAGTTTTGAAAGGTTTTGTTGATCCCACGCCTTGATCGATTCTTTATAAAATAAAGAGTTTGTTACCTTGGAAGAATCCAAAATAACAAAGATTGAGACTTTGTATGTATACCAAAGTGTATGCGGAATCTACACTTTGATACTCTAGAGAAGTTTATTAATGGAACAGTAATGATCAAAAATAAACAATGAACACAAAACTCACTGCTTCAATATTATTAAAATAATACGAGTACTCTTGAAGTACTGGGGTTACAAACCTTGAAGCTATTACAAATTTTCTCTAAATGTATCTCTAAAAATTCTAATTTACACTACACTTGGGATCTCCTTTTATAGAATACAAGGAGTCCTTTACAAAGATAACAGGCTATCTTTTAGGATCAGTTATAATTCAAAACTAAACATCCCGAAATACTCTCTATGCATTCTTATCTTCAGTTCAGCAGCTTTGACCATCAGCAGTATTAACTCTTTTGTCTAGCAGTAGAAACTAACACTGGCAGTACTAAGTTTGTACTGGCAGTACTAACTCCATTAGTACTGTTGGCAGTATTAAGTCTATTGAAGATTTATTCCTAAACATTCCGCCCCTAAACTTGTGCATGTCCTTCAAATCATCAATTTTTTCTGAATAAAATCTTGCTAGTCTTCCTTCGTTCTGCTGATGATCTTTCAAACAATTCATATCACTTCTGCACTAGATGATCTTATACATGAGGATTTCAAATGCCTGGGAACTCTCATGATCTACCTCCAATTTTCTACTTAACATCTTTGTCAACATCTCTTGGCTTAAAGGATACTTCTTCTCTGTCAACATATGAATTGCCAATCCATTTTCCATCAACAAAATATGGATACCACAAAAATCACATAATCTCCAGCTTAAAAGATTGTATTCATGTTGATCTCTCCAAATCTCATCATCTTCATCAGGCTCAAACAAAGTATGTAGATCTCCCCAAAGCATCAGATCAAATCCTTCTGGTCTTGAAGTACTAAATCTTTCCTTGACTAATCTGAACAATTCTTCTACATCCAATCTATCAAAATCTTCAAGCATCTCACTCAATGACTTTGTAAGTTCTTTGCAACTTCCATCTCCTCTGAACACTTGATAGTACATGAAAATTCTCTGCAAAACACATGTCTTCCAATCCACAATAGGAAACTTTGTAGATATAGATTCAACCTCTATAGGAGCCTCTTCTCTTGGTACTATATCCAAAAATCCTTTGAGTTCATCTTTCTCAGCATCTTCTTCTAGCTTTTGTCTCTTCCTTGTGCTTTTTCTAGGAATGGACTTCTTTCTCTTTGCTGCAGGTTCTTTAACACCTTCTTTCATCTTTTCTTGTGTATCAAACTCTTCTTCCACAACCTTTTCAGGAGACTTTTCTTTTGCAGGAGACTTCTCAGGAGATTTTTGAGGAGACTTTTGCTTTCCACTTCCATGCTCTGTATCCATTGGCTCAATATTTTGATTAAAATCCCAAATCTTTTCAAAGATTGGCCTTATGTCATTGTAAGACATTCCCTTGAAGTCACTGATCTTGAAGTTCCCTTGGTTCTTCAAATATTTGATCATATTTCTTCTAGCTTGGGCAATTGTCTTTGGCTTCATTTTTAGAGAATGATATCTAATGACTGAAGGATCATTCCAGTCAATCTTCTTTGTAGTCTTAGCTTCATCCATAGCTCTTTTCCTTTCTTCTTCATCCCATCTGCCTAGCATATTTCTTCATCTCAACAATTGAGCTCTTTTGTTCCTCATTCATTTGCTCTTCAAGTCTGATTGCTTCAGCATAACATAATCTTTTCATGTCAAGTTCCTTCTTTTGATTTCTTCTTGGGCTCTTCTTCAAACATTATGGCTTTACCCTTATCTTGTCTTGATCTTTTCTCTGCACTTCTTCTTACATAGGTAATAGTTCCTCCAACAGTACTAATATCCACCTCAGCAGTACTAACTATTGGAACTTCTTCAGTAGAAGTATCTTCTTTTCACCAGCAGTACTAACTTCATCACTTGCTTTCTCACTGCCCTCTGATCTTGAATGACTTCTTGTTGGATCCTTCATAATGACTAGTTCAGTGTTAGTAACATGCTTTTTCTTGAACTACTTCATCAAAAAACTTCCTCCACAGTTTGGAAAGAAATAATCTCCACAGAGCTTCATCATCTGAGAGAACAACCCTAGCTTGTTTCCTTGCTTTCCTAATCTTTATCTGAGACTCTAACTTCTTGACCCTGAGAATAAGCTTGGTATAAGCAGAACTGTAATATTCTTGCCTTCATCAAGTCAGCCTCTGAGAAACTCCGAATCCTGTCAGTAAGTGTTGTAACCAAATCATCAATCTTGAAGTTTCAAAGCTACCCTCATCACTTCCATGTAAGTGAACAACATGGAGAGGTGAGTCATGGTTGTAGGAAATTGTGTTTTTGGTCCAGGTTCTGTTTGGTGATGGTGTAGTGGTGAGGGTTTATATGTGAGTTTTGAGTAGGTGATGGTTTGTGTAGGTGATGGTGTATAGGCATGGTGAGTGGTTGAGTTAAGGTGAATGGTATGTGTAGGTGATGGTGTATGAGCAATGGTAGGTTAAGGTGACTGTGAAGGTATAGGGGAAGGTGAAAATGTGATTCTAGAAGGTGAAGTGGAGGGTGCAGGAACAGCTAACATAGTGGGGAATAAAGCAACCTCCTGGCCTGAAAATCCCTTAGTAGGCCTCTTCATATTGCTAAACACCTTCATGGTTAGAGAGGGAACATGATAGGTTCTAGTATGTTGTTGAAACTGGTGTCTCTGCATATCTAGGCATATCTGTATAAACCTAAGGTACATCAAAAACTTATGGGGACTAGAGATATTAGACACCATGTGCTCAAAAATCATCCTAGAAAAATTAAACTTCCTATTGGTGGCAAGGCATATAACAACAGCTGCAATATTACTACTAAACTGCTCCCAAGCAGTTTTCTTTGGGCTTAAGCAATGGAGAATATTATGAATAAGAAACCTCCATTGAGGTGAAAAGACACCTTTTTGAAAGGTTAACTTATCTGATTCAGTATGATATCCGATAAGCGCCAATTGCTCAAAGATCTCTAGTTGGAATAGAAGTAATACCATCTTGATCAGCTAACTTGAGATGTCGTCGTTAAAAGAACTTCGTGATAGAACATGTGTGTTACCATCATTAGTAGCAGTTTAACGTGACTTCTCCATTAGCATTATGTATAAGCCCAGCAGACCTCCAAAATTGTTTTGATAAAGGAGACACAAACCTCTGGCTTCTAAGTGAGTGCATAGCAAATGTAGACTTTGATTGATAAAATCCTATAATCCTGATGAAACCCTGCACTCCCTTAAGATTTATCCAAAAAATGCTAACATGTTGTCTTGTCATAAAATTCTAAGTTATTCCATGAACGGAAAGTTATGAGTAATCGAGTGGAAATGAACTAATATGAAAAGTATGAAGGCTGGAGAAAGTTAAAAGCTATTTTAAAAGAAAACAGAGAGATAAATGTGACAATATTAAGAAATATGAAGTTATCGTGAATAAATCATTTGAATAAAAGTAGATGCACAAAGTCCAATTGGTCAAACCCCTATTCCCTAGGTATTTGGCAGAAATATCTCAACGGCTCTATTAATAAATGAAAATTCTGTTAGGCCCAAACAGTACTAACGGTCATCCAGCAGTATTAACTTTGGCCTAACAGTACTAAAATATGCCTAGCAGTATTAACTTCTCCACCCATAAGCAGTACAAACACCAGAGAATTTTAAGACTAAAAGAGTAACTTCACACAATCTCTCTTTCAGTTATTAGTCTCCACATTTCATCTTACTCAATTCTTTTAACTCACATTTTCACTCTGTCTATTTTTATCACACAGCTCTCTTTCTGTTTTTCATCTCACCAAATCACTCTTTTGTTTTTAGCTTAAAAATTCACACATAAGAAGTTTTTGGCAACTACCAACGCCATAAACATTTGAGGAGTCAATTAACCAATATCCATTTGCTTTGGACGAGCCATACTTTATTAGAATAACATGTGCAATGATAACCATATAGTTAAGAGTAACTACCAACTATAAACGGATTTGAGAGGTCTTTACGATAGCCGTTTGCTCTGGACTAGCCAATGGCTTCCATTGTAAAAAATGGTGCATTAAGACCATATAGTTTTAGTAAACTATCAACTAACAACGTATTTGAGAATCCTTTACCAGTACTGTTTTGCTCTGGACTAGACAATTCTTGATGACTATAGACGATGGTGAACTGATGACCATTTGTGGTGTGGTGTAACAACCAACACTTCAAGAACAGACTAATATTATGCCCTCCCCAAATAATACATTATGGAGTAACCAATTTGACACTTCATTGTTTATCCTGAAAAAGTTAGCTTAAGACAAAGAAAAAACATAATCCAAAAATTTTCTTGTTTTAACAGTATTAAGTGTTACTCACAGGATTAACAAAGATACATAGAAATAACCAGCAGTACTAACTATAAGTAACAGTTGTAACAAACAGTTTTAAATATAATTAGCAGTACTAATTAGAACTAGCAGTATTAATTGACAAATAACTAACAGTACTAACATTAAACAAACTTTACAAAACAAACAAGAGATTTGGGCCTTAGGGATTGAGCATTCCAATACTTGAAACCAAGTACTGAAATCTACCAGCATCAAAACCTTTTGTAAGAAGATCTGCTACATTAAGTTGAGTGTCAATTTTAGCCATTTGAATCAACTTTTTAGTATTACAATCTCTTATAAAGTGATGCCTAATCTCTATATGTTTTGTTTTAGAGTGTTGAACAGGATTTTCTATGATACAGATAGTACTGGTATTGTCAATGTAAATAACAGTGTTCATAAAATTGTACCCATAATCAAGCAATTGGTTTTGGATCCAGAGAACCTGTCCACAGCAACTTGCAGGCATCCAAATATGTCAGCATCATTTATAGAAGTGGCAACTACCGTTTGTTCTTGCATTGCCAAAAATTAACCTATTCCCAAGAAATAAACGAAACCTCCCAGTGTTGACTTCTATCAAAGTGTATCTCAGCATAGTCACTATCAGTGTAAGCAATTAACACCCAATGGAGAATCCCTTAGAATTACCAAATACCTAAAGATGGTTTGGCCTTTAAGGTATCCTAAAGATTCTTTTGACAGCTAAGAGATGGGAAGTTTTTGGGGAAACATGAAACCTTGCACATGCACAAACTGCAAACATGCTATCTAGTCTAGATGCTGTAAGATACATCAAAGATCCAATCATAGATCTATAAAGATGTTCATCAACATCATCAGCATCTGCATCTTTAACCAAGGGCTTTTCCAAATCTGTGGGAGTGGAGGCAGACTTCACATCTGTGTAGTTGAACTTTCTCAAAATTTCATGGACATATTTATCTTGACTGATAAAAGGAAAAGAAAAAAAGAAGATGCCTTTCTTTCTCTGTTGGACCTGCAATCCGAGAAAGAAGGTGAGTTCTCCCATAGAACTCATCTGAAACTTATCCTTTATAAGCTTCTCAAACTCATTACAAAGTTCCTTCTTGGTAGATCCAAAAATAATGTCATCTACATATATTTGAACAAGCAGTATATGCCCCTTTTGACTTTTGATGAATAAAGTTTGATCAATCTGTCCTCTTTGAAATCCATTGCTCAAAAGATAAGTGGCCAATGTGTCATACCAAGCTCTGGGTGCTTGATGAAGTCCATATAGTGCTTTCACAACTTTATAAACTTTATCAGGATGGTCAGGATCTTCAAAACCTGGAGGTTGACATACATACACCTCCTCTTCAATTTGACCAGAATATGAAAGCACTTTGACATCCATTTGGTAGACTGTAAAACCCATTATAATAAGCATAACTAGGAATATTCTTAATAGCCTCAATATCCTAACCACTGGAGCAAAAACTTCATCAATATCAATACCCTCTTGATGTGTAAATGTCCATGTGTCACAAGTCTTGCTTATTCCTACAACAATTCCCCTTTCATCTTTCTTGTTTCTGTAGACCCACTTTGTACCAATTGCCCTATGACCTTTAGGTAAGTCTACAAGAACCTATACAATTTGTAGTTGGAACAGTAGGAGTTTCCTCATGCATTGCTTCGACCCAATTCAGGATCACTAAGAGCTTTAGAAACTCTCTTTGGTTCTTCTTGAGATAAGAAACAAGCAAAAAGACATGTATGTAGGTCCTGGTGAGTCTTTCCTTCATAAATGGCACCAAGAAATCCTAGTTCAGAGTAAGAAGTTGTCATCCTTCTTGTTTGAACAGAAGACTGCACATCACCAATCACATGATCAATTGGATGATCTTTGTGAATTCTTGTATGAGGAGTGGAAGAAACTGCATAAGATGGTGAAAGGTTCCCCAATTCAATGTCTTGGTCCTCCACTTGTGTGTCTTCAGTTTAGGAAATTGTCCATCAAGGTCTCAGGATTTAACTAGTATTAACTTCAGGAACAGCAGTACTAACTTCTCTACTACCAGTATTAACTTCTGGACTGGCAGTATTAACTTGTTGATCATCAGTACCATTATCCTGAATACTGCAATCATCATGAGTCCCAACTTGATCTTGTATTTGTGCATCATCAACAGATTTGAGTGAAGTATCATCAAAGTATGAAGCATCCTTCCAAATTGGCATGACAATACAATCTTGATCTTGTTGAGAGGATGTGCTGGACTCAGAAACTCCTTGTATACCTGCAGAAACATTAGAAAAAGTCCCTGCAACCACTGGTACATAATTCATTGATTGGGTTAGAGAATCAAGATCAAACAGCCACTTTGGACCATTTCCTTCTATCATAGGTTTATTCTCTAAGAACCCAACATGCAAGTTTTCCTGTACTTTTCTGGTTCTAATGTTGTATACCCTAAAAGCTTTGCTACTTAAGGAATACCCAACAAAGAAACCTTCATCACTTTTTCCATCAAACTTGCCCAACTTATCTAAGGTATTGAGAATAGTAACATGACATCCAAATGGTTTCATGAAGCCTATAGCTGGTTTAATACCCCTAAAGAGTTCATAAGGAGTCTTGTTATGAGGCTTGACTATTAAGACCCTATTCTGTACATAGCAAGCAGTAGAAACAGCTTCTGCCCAAAATGTTGTAGGTAACTTAGAGTCAGCTAACATTGTTCTAGCAGCCTCAATGAGAGTCCTATTCTTTCTTTCAGCTACACCATTTTGCTGAGGTGTCCTTGCTACACTATATTCTCTTTTGATACCTTTTTCTCTACAGAACTCATCCATCACATGGTTTTTAAATTCTGTCTTATTATCACTTCTGAATATTTTAACTTGCTTATCACTAATTTTCTACTCTTTGATAAAGTTTTTAAGGATCTCACTAGTTTCATCCTTAGTTCTTAAAAAGAAAACCCAAGAAAATCTACTATAATCATCAGTAACTACCAAGCAGTATTTTTTATGCATTAAACTACTAACAAAAGTTGGACCAAAAAGATCCATGTGTAGCATAAACAATGGCTTAGTAATGGGACTAAAGGCCTTGGTCTTACAAGAGACTCTATGTTGCTTGCCTTTAAGACAGGCAACACATGTTTGGTCATTCTCAAATCTTTTTAAAGGCAAATCTCTTACAAGATTTTCTTTGACAAGTTTATTGATATTTTTGAAATTGACATGACCAAGCCTCCTATGCCATAACATTGATTCCTCAGATGTAGCCTTTGCAACTAGACAAGTTAAACCATCTTTAGGAACTATGTTTTTCATATCAAAACTGTACATGTTATTCTGTCTAGGAATTTTAAGAAGTATCTGACTTTCATCAGGCAACTTAAAATTGGGAGATAGAACAAGACATTCAGAGTCAGTAAAAAGAACATAGTTCTTTTTGTCACACATTTGTGAGACACTAAAAAGGTTGAACTTCAACTCTTTGACAAAGTATACATCTTCAAAATCAATTTTATCAGTTTTAATTGTACCTTTTCCAGTGATTCTTCCTCCATTTGCTCCTCCACCAAAAGTAACATAACCTCCATTAAAGTCTTTGAAATCTGAAAGATGGGCTATGTTTCCAGACATGTGCCTTTGACATCCACTATCCACAAATCCTTTTATCATTTATTCCGTGAATTGCCTCTGCACTCAAAACTTATAGTTAGTTATCTTGGGGACCCATGCACTAACTGACTTGGATCTGCCTCGTGCATAAGTAATTATATTTGTAAAGACTAGTGATGCATCCATGGTTTGATAGGTCTCCAAAACCCAACATGCTGAGGGCTTAACAGCATTAAATCCCCTTGCCCTGACAGTATTAACATTTGGCCAAACATGTATTAACAGTTTGTCTACCAGTATTAAAAATTTTGTTATTATACCATTTTTTAATGTTGTAACACCTTGTAAAAGGACCTTTGTAACAGTTGACTGTACTTGATATTTGAAAATGTTTTTTGTCTAGCACAAGAAACTGTTGATTTTGGGTGAACAGTATAAGAAGGCCTAATAGTATTAACAGACCTAGCAGTACTAAAAGGTCTGGCAGTGTTAACAGACCTAACTTATTAAAGAGGCATTTGTTTATAACAGTTTTTAGGCCAGTCTATCATATAAGAGCTCTTGGAACCATATGTTTGTAAGCATTAGGACAACTGTATTGAATGTGATCAAAACTACCACATATAAAACATGCCTTGTTTTTAAAAACAAAGTTACATCCTAATTGAATGGATTTTTGACCATTCCAATTTCTTTGGTTCCCCCTAGGTCCCTGTGACCTGTACATCTCTGCATACCTACTTGATCTTCTAATTGGTTTTTCAGGTTTAACTGACTTTTTCTTAGTAGCAGTAGGTATAGCAGTTTTCTTTTCTACCTTAGGGATAGGCTCAACTTCTTCCTCATCATCTGACACCCAATCTTCAATAATTGGAGCAGCTGTATTCTCTCTAGCTTTTTTAGGTTCTTCTACCCTAATATGATTAGCAGGATGGAAAAACTTTTCTTTCCAATCTTTGTCTACCTTAAGTGGAGACATAACTGAGCTAGTTTCAGTAACAGTCTTGGGTTGTTGTGTTAAAGAGTCATCAGTATTCTCCTTAGAATTATCTGACTCTCTATCACAAACAGTGGTTGGCTTTAAGCTTGAATCCCTAGGACCATACTCATTTACCTCAGGTTGTTTGAATTCTTCAAGACCTGTATACGATAAATCTAATGGTGTTGGTCTATTGAGAATCAAGGGATGAGGTGAGGGGACAACATTATAACCAAAACCCTTTTTGCTCTTGTCAGTTACCTGACTTGCTAACAAATCATCTAAGTCTTTTGATGATTTTTCAAACTTTGCTAGCTTAAATTCAAACCCCTCATTTTCTTCCTTAACTTTTCAAGTTCGCAGTCTTAACTAATCCCATTAATTCCTTATGACCTACACTTCTTTTCAGCAAAGCATCTTCTTAAGAGAAAAAAGACTTCAGATCTTTAATTTGAACTACTTTTGCATCTAAAATTGACATACCTCTTTTATATGTAGCTGCTTTAAAACAAGTATCATCTAATTTAACTAGTAAATCATCACACTATTTTTTGAGAGCTTCATAATTTTGCAAACAAGATTTAGAACAAGATTTATCATTTGATACCTCAGAATCTGTGAATGTCATGAGAGCCATGTTTGCTTGAATTCATCCTCTCCATATCACTCCAAATCAAATCCAGCACCATCCTATAGCACACATTGCCTTTTCAAGAAAAAAGCATCTTCAATTCCTTACTTGCCTTTGATGACTTCCTTGATTCCAATTTCTGTTGTCTTTACTTCTTGGTGCTCTGTATCTCTGACAAATGTCCCATTTTATTACAGTTGAAACATCAACTTTTTGATTTATCATATCCACAGTACTACTTCCATCATGAAGATCCATCCTTCCATTCCTCAGCTAGACACCTTTCTTGCCCTCATGCTTGCAGTGTCATATTCCACTATAATCCATTTTCTTCCAAATCACATCATGGAGTAGTTTGCACACGATCTTCATGAACTAGTTGATGACCCTGTGGTTGAGTGGACATAAAGGCATAAACATATGGATCAATAAAACTATCAGTATACTAGTTTCAGTACTAGCAGTAATTAACCTGGGTTGCCAGTACTAACTCCAGTGTTAATAAGTATTAATAGTATTAGTACTGCTTGACTGGAGTGGTTAGAAATTCCAATTACTATCATACATTATTAGCACAACAGTTCTCTTAACCTTTTGTTCAACAAATTTAAAATTGTTGTACAAATCAGCCAAACCCATGTTTCAAAGTCCCTGGTTTCTATTCATAGACTACCACATGTGTATCCCATTTCAAATGTAAGCTTCTCAAAACTTAACATTTAGATCTTCTGGAGTGAAGTACTACACCCAGAATTGCCAATCTACTAACAAGCTTTTGAAGCCTGTTAAAGATAGAGTCCTAAGATTCTGAGCTTGTAGCATTAAAGTTTTCATATTGTTGCTTCAGTAAGGCCTTCTGTGTCTTCTTTGTTGCATCATTTCCTCCAAAGCGAGCTATATTATAGTCGAATAAACATAGATTGAGCATCAACATACTGGTTAAAGGTAAGCTGATGTTCATTTGGGAGTGCCATGAGGAGAAGACTTCTGGCTTTGACATCATTCTTCTTGCAAATCTTTTCTTCAGTGGTAGAGGGCACAGTCATCTTCAATGCTGTTGATGGACCTGATTCTGGTGTTGTAACAGGAATAGGTACCCAAGAATTCCCATTTTCTATTACCTCCCATAATGCATAATCTTGGATCTGAAAGTACTGCTTGATTCTGATTTCCCACATCTCATACTCTCCTAGTTTGAGCATGGGAAGCTTTGCCAACGCATTGTTCTGAGAATTTTCTAACTCCATTTTCCCTAGATCAAAGTTTCTCAAAGCACAGGCTCTGATACCACTTGTTGATCCCACGCCTTGATCGATTCTTTATGATATAAAGAGTTTGTTACCTTGGAAGAATCCAAAATAACAAAGATTGAGACTTTGTATGTATATCAAAGTGTATCCGGAATCTACACTTTAATACTCTAGAGAAACTTATTAATGGAACAGTAATGATCACTAACACACAATGAACACAAAACTCACTGCTTCAATATTATTAAATAATACGAGTACTCTTGAAGTACTGGGGTTACAAACCTTGAAGCTATTACAAATTTTCTCTAAATGTATCTCTAAAAGTTCTAATTTACACTACACTTGGGATCTCCTTTTATAGAATACAAGGAGTCTTTTACAAAGATATCTGCCTATCTTTTAGGATCAGTTATAATTCAAAAATAAACATCCCGAAATACTCTCCATGCATTCTTATCTTCAGTTCAGCAGCTTTGACCATCAGCAATATTAACTCTTTTGTCTACCAGTAGAAACTAACACTGGCAGTACTAACTTTGTACTGGCAGTACTAACTCCTTTAGTACTGTTGGCAGTATTAAGTCATATGAAGATTTATTCCTAACAATTGTGTGTGCGAAAGCGGGTCTGAATCCTAGCACGAACAGCACACACATAATTCTAGATGATTGATACTTCACCAACTTCGTCGATTTCTTTTCTTTTGAGGTCCTGTGCAAAATATAGGAAAAACATGCAAAATCATATCTCGGGTATCTACGGTTAATCTAAATAAGCTAAATAAAACTGTACAGGAGATCGATACGCCGTATCCATAAACTGGAATACGCCGTATAGAAACCTGTAAAAAGTATCTAAATACGGGTTAGTATGTTAAATATGCCGCATCATGTGCATGAATACACCATATTGACAGAACTGACAATAATGTTTAAAATGCATAAAAATAAAGGACTGATAACGTCCAGACATTCAATATGCCGTATGATATGTAGCGGATACGCCGTATTGATGTCTGGGAAGACAGACTCGATAAAAATAAATAACAATCCGGGTTGTCTCCCGGGAAGCACTTTTGAATACAGCGAAGTCTTTAAGTTAGACTTTTTCTTCCTTCATTCGGCTCATGTTACCATCCATCCTTCGTCCATCATGCGAAAGATTTCTTGATATGCCCGGCATGCATCTTTGCTTGTGTTCGTCAAATCTTCGTATTCATCTTCTTTTATTGCCACGTACTATTTGTCTTGTCTGAATGAATACTTGATCATCTCGAATCTTCTAATAGTGCAAACCGACAACTCATGATCATTAAACAATTCACATCTTTCCACATTATTATGTTCATTCTCATATTCTCTTTCTTCTTGATTATGGTCGGTAATCTCATAGCCGTCCCATCTTCTCCAACCATTATTACTTGATTTATCATCATCATCAATTAATCCTTCCATGATAGCCTTATTTCTTAAAGCTTCTTCTTTCATCTCGCTATCCTTCAAAGTATCATACCATTCTAAATCTTGGTAATGGAGCATGTTTCCTACTATGTAAGCTCCTGGTAAGTTTCCTCCATTACAATATCCATCTTCTTTCCAGCTACAGGTAGGCCACTCCGAATACCCACTTTTATAATTAAATGGTTTACAATAATGCACAACTGGAGCTGGTTCAGTCCATACTCCAATTTCAGTCCATGGTTTTTCGTGTACCCATGGCACATTCTCGTTCCATTCATAAATCTAATCATCCTTGTATTCTTCATAAGTCTTGAATCCCTCAATTTCTTTAGTAAGGACATCAGGATCTATCTTGAGTAGGTAATTGAACTCTTTGAATTTTTCGCACAGCGGTGTTTCATAATTTAACAAATTTCTTTCAATCCTAAAAATTTCACCGATTTCTTGTTCATTATCATGATTAGTTTCCTCAAGATCGGCACTTTCTTCATTTGTTGGCTCAATTTCGTCACTCCCCAACTTCCAGAGTCCCATAAAGCTCCTTTAGTGAATATATCCATAGTTTTGTAGTATACAAACTTTGAGGCCAACCATTTTTCGAACTTAGGATTAGTAGGGTCCCACTTAATTATTAGGGTGTTAACTTTTCCAGTGCGAGAAGGCGGGTAATATTTTCTAAAAAAATTGGCAGTTAAATCGACCCAACTAGTAATTGATCCTTTAGTTCCATCAAACCATCCCCACGTATCTCCAGCCAAAGAGATTGGAAAAACAACAATTCTAAGTTTATCTTGATTAACATTGGGTAAATTGATTGGGTCAACAATTTTAAGGAAGTATTCGATATGCTCGACCGCGTCTTCCCGATGAGTTCCACTAAAAGCATTCTTGTGTAAATCATCAAGGAATTTTCCTTTCAGCTCATAAGCGTTCTTTCCATTAACCGTAATGTTTGTAATCCCTGAATAGTAATCTGCTTGGTCATTAGTCATGATCTTTCTCGTTGTTGATTTTGCTTCTTTGCCTGCCATCTCTTCTTCAATCAACTAGCTCTGATATGTATGACCTGTCACCAAGGTAAAAATATCAGTAGGATTTGCTCTGAAGAAAGATAGAAAAATTAAGCACGAAAATCAAATACGAAAGTTCAGCTTCGGTTTCAGATGACCGATACGCCGTATTCAATTGAAGTGAATACGTCGTATTAATCTTTTTGAATGAATATGCTGCATTTGATAGAAAGTTGGATACGCCGTATCTAATGGAAGTGGATACGCCCTATCAATTTATCGATCAGAATAGTATATTATGAAAAATAATTAAATACGCAAACAATTAAACACACAAACATACAAGCAAATATACAGAATATATAGAATTATACACTATTCTAAATTACACTAATCCTAAGGGTTAGATCTAATCTAATCTAATGTTAAAAACCAAAATATCAAATAAAAATCAAGATTAATTCTCACTCCTCAGCAGCGGCACCAAAAACTTGATGTGTTGTAGTTAGGGGTGTGATTTGTGATTCAAGTTTTAAATTTATATTTTGCCGACTTAACCAAAAACAACACTTTAACGGGTAGTGTACCCGATCGATGGGAGTATCGTACCTTTCTAAATCTTGGTAATGGAGCGTGTTTCCTACTATGTAAGCTCCTGGTAAGTTTCCTCCATTACAATATCCATCTTCTTTCCAGCTACAGGTAGGCCACTCCGAATACCCACTTTTATAATTAAATGGTTTACAATAATGCACAACTGGAGCTGGTTCAGTCCATACTCCAATTTCAGTCCATGGTTTTTCGTGTACCCATGGCACGTTCTCGTTCCATTCATAAATCCAATCATCCTTGTATTCTTCATAAGTCTTGAATCCCTTAATTTCTTTAGTAAGGAGATCAGGATCTATCTTGAGTAGGTAATTGAACTCTTTGAATTTTTCGCACATCGGTGTTTCATAATTGAACAAATTTGTTTCAATCCTAAAAATTTCACCAATTTCTTGCTCATTATCGTGATTAGTTTCCTCAAGATCGGCACTTTCTTCATTTGTTGGCTCAATTTCGTCACTCCCCAACTTCCAGTAGTCCCATAAAGCACCTTTAGTGAATATATCCATAGTTTTGTAGTATACATACTTTGAGGCCAACCAGTTTTTGAACTTGGGATTAGTAGGGTCCCACTTAATTATTGGGGTGTTAACTTTTCCAGTGCGAGAAGGCGGGTAATATTTTCCAAAAAATTTGGCAGTTAATACCCAACTAGTAATTGATCCTTTAGTTCCATCAAACCATCTCCACGTATCTCCAGCCAATGAGATTGGAAAAACAACAATTCTAAGTTTATCTTGATTAACATTGGGTAAATTGATTGGGTCATTAATTTTAAGGAAGTATTCGATATACTCGACTGCGTCTTCCCTATGAGTTCCACTAAAAGCATTCTTGTGTAAATCATCAAGGAATTTTCCTTTCAGCTCATAAGTGTTCTTTCCATTAACCGTAATGTTTGTAATCCTTGAATAGTAATCTGCTTGGTCATTTTTCATGATCTTTCTCGTTGTTACTTTTGATTCTTTGCCTGCCATCTCTTCTTCAATCAACTAGCTCTGATATGTATGTCCTGTCACCAAGGTAAAAATATCAGCAGGATTTGCTCTGAAGAAAGATAGAAAAATTAAGCACGAAAATCAAATACGAAAGTTCAGCTTCTGTTTCAGATGACTGATACGCCGTATTCAATTGAAGTGAATACGCCGTATTAATCTTTTTGAATGAATATGTTGTATTTGATAGAAAGTTGGATACGCCGTATCCAATGGAAGTGGATACGCCGTATAGATTTATCGACCAGAACAGTGTATTATGAAAAATAATTAAATACGCAAACAATTAAACACACAAATATACAAGCAAATATACAGAATATACAGAATTATACACTAATCTAAGTTACACTAATCCTAAGGGTTAGATCTAATCTAATCTAATGTTAAAAAACCAAAATATCAAATAAAAATCAAGATTAATTCTCACTCCCCAGCAGCGGCGCCAAAAATTTGTTGTGTTGTAGTTAGGGGTGTGATTTGTGATTCAAGTTTTAAATTTATATTTTGCCGACTTAACCAAAAACAACACATTAACGGGCAGTGTACCCGATCGATGGGAGTTTTGTGGTAAGTAGGGTGTCGAATACTTGGAGCGAAGTTAAATCTTTCCATTTATTAATACTTTGGTTTCTCTAATCTAAGTTAGTCTAATCTATGCTAAACCTAAATCTAATAGATAAAGGGGGTTTTCAGCATAAGAGACTGGCACAGGTTATGTGGTGACTAAAACCAATTCAAGACACTTTAACCCACACAAGCAAATTAACAAAAGATAAAAGAGCGGTATAGCCAAATATAAGAAAACTGTATTAACCATTATTAATCCAATGAGAATGTTGGTTTGTTTATTAGTGCAATGATTACTTATCTCGAAGTGGCATAACATTCTTAAGACTTAGGCGGGACTTCTTCCTAAGACCTAGACACGTAGAATTCTGTCACAATTAAACACATCCGCATAATGCATCCTTATATACTGATTATAATTCATCTAGAGGACGACACGGTGTATGTCGTACGAACCCTATCTCACTGAGATTTACCCACTTACTGCTTAACGGTGATTTGTATTAGGTGGTAGTCCATAATCCACACTATACAAATGATGAGAACGTTATTAGTTAGTACTAAGCCACCACCTACAACGGTACAACCAGTTCAATCGAGGCAAGCTGGACGTCATTGGTGATTCTATTTATTCAACCTATACGCTTTACTATATGGAGAGCTATCCCGGAGTTTTAGCCTACGCCCAAACAACACCGAAGATATAGCGCATTAAATATGTAGGACTAGACCCAGTTGAATGATATGTCGCATACTTAAGCACGCAAACAAGTATCATGTGATAAACATAATCAATAAATTCAACGATAAATTAAGAATCAAGATAAACAAACCAAACCTTAATATCTTCATAACAATGGCTAATACTCGAAGGTATTAGCCTTCAAACATCATAATTAATACAAGAGTAATGACTATAAGGTGAGAGAAAACTATAACCGAGTGAGGTAAACTAACCGAGTTAACCGAATGATACAAAAAAACTAACGGATTACAAAAGTATATGAAATTAAACGTTGTCCCTTGGAATGAATCACGTTTGCTCAACCTCTTTCTTACTCTTTTTTCTCTTTGTAATCGAATATTTTTATGGTTTAGGTTACGTATCGAGTATTGATTTTGCCACCTAAAACTGTTTTTGAGTTTTCTATTTTTAAGGTCTGAAGTCAGTGTCTATATGCATATCCAAGGTGTTGGATATTGGAGTATTGGGGGTTTCTTTAGAGTGGGGACCACGTTTGATATATTCTAGAATTTTTTGTTAGTCCCATATAGCTTGAATACGGAGTATTGGTCTTCCTTGATATGGCGTATTGGATCTTGTGGTCTTCGTGGTCTTTGGTGAGTGCAAGCACATATACGCCGTATATTCCTTGATGGATATGACGTATTAGTCGTCAGA
This sequence comes from Tanacetum coccineum, assembly GCA_026074375.1. Classification (NCBI taxonomy): domain Eukaryota; kingdom Viridiplantae; phylum Streptophyta; class Magnoliopsida; order Asterales; family Asteraceae; genus Tanacetum; species Tanacetum coccineum. The sequence continues at coordinate 45,052 of BQNB010002030.1, read as the reverse complement.
ACAGTAATCTTCAAAAACTCATCTTTGTTTTAATCTACAGAATGAGTGCCTTTTGGTCATCTTCACCTATGTACTCCATAATTACTGCAACTATGGAAAATATGATACGATGATAGTAACAATTATTTTGCAATAATTATACAAATATAGGTTGATTAACATGGTTCAAAATGATGCTTTAAAAATTGACATTATTTGTTGTCATCACAAAGTAAACACAAGCCATTGAATAAATATGAAGTAATTCATTTCGAGAAAAATAAATTTCCCGTTGTGAGGACAAGTTTTCTTTTTGAAATACTTGCCTTTAAGATGATGATCGGGTTGCTATCGTGAAATAATAGCAAGCCATTTTGGCTGTGTTGTTCGAATAAGCTTTTGAATTCTGACTCGACTTCGATATTTCGAGCCTTCCCGGTAATCATTAATAAATGACATTTCTAACGGCCCCGTTAATGCTATCGATTTTCAAGAAAACTATGCTCAAAAGATACATATTTTTATATTTTTCTTATTTTTTTAATTTTTTTATTTCTTTTTGAAAAGTTTATATAAAAGAAAAATATTTTTGTGTTTTTATGTTTTCTTATGTACATATGATACAAGATATACCGCGAGTAACCACCTTTACTCGTCGTCTTCATCTGTCAGACATTTTAGCATTTTCAAAGACATGCTTCTCATACCGAGCTTTTCGATCAAGAAATTGAATCTTTCTCTTGGCAAGGGTTTGGTAAAGATGTCAGCCAGTTGATATTCTGTTCAAACAAAGTAAAGTTCCACTATTCCATTCTCCACCTGCTCTTTTAAAAATGGTAGCGTACATCAATGTGCTTTGCTCTTGAGTGTTGAATGTTGTTGCAGCATAAAGCAATTGCACTTTTGTTGTCGCAGTACAGAGGAATCTTATTGAATTAAAACCATAATCTGTTAGCTGTGAACGTATCCATAAGATTTGAGCACAACACCTAGATAAGGCAATATATTCCGCCTTTGTACTCGAGAGCGCAGTACTCTTTTGCTTCTTGGAAGACCAGCTAACAAGTTTGTCACCTAAGAATTGAGCGCTTCCTGATGTACTTCGTCTAGTATCCTGACACCCTATGTGATATGCATCTACATATGCTGTTAAAGACATACCGGTATCCTTCGAGTACCAAAGACCTGTGTTAATGGTTCCCTTTAGATATCGAAAGATCTGTTTAACCGCATTTAAGTGCTTTTCAGTAGGCTTTGCCTGATAATGGGCACATAAGCAGACATCATAAATTAGGTCGGGTCTACTGGATGTCAGATACATAAGGGATCCAATCATGCCACGGTAAAGTGTAGCATCAACGGGTGTCCCCTGTAGATCTTCATCCAGTTTATTCTTTTCCACTATATGTGTGTCTTCAGAATTACTAGATAGCAAACCATATTTTTTAATAATTTCAAAAGCATATTTTGATTGGTTTAAGAAGATGTCTCTAGGACTTTGAGAGATTTGTAATCCAAAGAAGAATGACATCTACCTCATCATTGACATCTTGAACTTAGTGGTCATCATATTAGCAAACTCATTACACATAGTAGTATTAGTGGATGCAAATATTATATCGTCAACATAAATTTATACCAGTAATAAGTCGTTTCCTCCTTTTTGTGTGAAGAGCGTCAGATCAACTGCACCTTTGGAGAAATGTTGTGAAAGGAGGAAACTTGACAGCATGTCGTACCATGCACGTGGTGCTTGTTTAAGACCGTACATGGCCTTTTTGAGCTTATACACATGCGATGGGTTGTCCTGATCCACAAATCCTTCTGGTTGAGAAACGTAGACCTCTTTTTTGAGCTCGCCATTTAAGAAAGCCATTTTTACATCCATTTGGAAAATTGTCATATTCTTGTTGGCTGCATTTGCTATGAAGATACGGATGGCCTTTATTCTTGCAACTAGTGTAAATGCTTCCTCAAACTTGATTCCTTCCTCTTGCCTGAATCCCTGAGCAACTAATCTAGCTTTATTCTTTAGTACCCCGCCAAATTCGTCCGTTTTGACCTTATAAATCCATTTTAGTTTGATCAACATGACTTTATTTGGACACGACACCAATTCCTAAACTTGTAGCCTTTCAAATTCATGAATTTATTCTTGCATTGCATCGATCCATGACGGTTTGGTCATTGCTTGTTTGAAGTTCTTTGGTTCGACTGAAGTTAGGAAGGCATCAAAATAACACCACATGACATCAGTCTGTAGTTGCTTTCTAAAGGAGACATATCGAGAAGGATCTCTGACTACATTTGCTATAGGATGATCCTTAGTCCATCTACCAAGTGATATGAATGGAGTGTGGATTGGTCTCACATTAGATGACGATCCTTGAGAAGTTGAGTCTTCATGAAGAGATTCGTGAATTGGATCATCATGAAAATGTGGTGTTTTTGGTGATTCTTCAAAACCTTGAGAAATAATTAGAGAATGTTCTTGATCTTGTGTTGATGGGATTCTGGTTGATGGAGCATCTTGGTCAATTGACGTAGACATAGGTGAATCGGCTAAATCAACAGCTCTTGGTGCATTAGCGACTGGAACTGGAAAGACAGCAATAGTTAGGGGATTAAAGTATTCATCGAACATAGGTTAGAAAAAATGATCCCAATCATATCTAGGTGGTGGATTACAAGGTTGTTGAGGAATAGGGTTTGTAACGAGTCCTGAACTGGATGTTGCAGGAGTCATTGATTGAAGCCCGGGTCCTGAACTGAGTTGTTTAGAAGCCATTGCCGTCAGCTCATCAAAATCGACATGGATAGTTTCAATAATTTTTTGACATGGATAGTTCTAATATTATTAATGATAATAATACGAATACTCTTATATTATTAGGGTTATAAAGACCTTGAAGCTATGAATTATACGTCTAGTTGTATATGAAACTCTATGCCCTAGGACCTCCTTTTATACACCAAGGAGTCCTAGTCAGCTTACAATACTTTTATAAGATATCCATAATCTTTTCTATAAATAAATAACTTAATACATATCATATAAGCAGTACTAACAACAAACATTACTAACTTATTAACCTCAACAGCATTAACTTATTTCTGAGCAGTCTTAATCTTGAGCAGTACTAATATTCACTAGCAGTAGTAACTTTGTACTAGCAGTAGTAAACACTTAGCATATTTTCACTAGCAATACTAATATTCACTAGCAGTAGTAAACACTTAGCATATTTTCTTTGAAGTTCATGAGCAGCACTAAATCCAGCTGAGCAGCATTAACAAAAACATGAGCAGCAGTAATTCTAATAGCATCAAGAAGACTTTTAATCCCAACAGAAATGTTCTATTAAATATAATAATGAAAGACATTATTTCAGGCGTCACAAGCAAGTTTTGAAAACAGAAAACCCGGGTAAACGAATAGCATTTTTGGAGAATGAACACAGTAAATATTTTGCTAAGTGGTTACGCAAAGAGGTAATTAATCGTATGTTAATTATAATTGTTTGTTTGTTGTTCCTTAAATTTGAAGCTAATATATACGTGTAATGAAATTCAGGTGGAGAGAGAGTTAGCGATCGACAAAGAAAGTGTATCAGAAACTGTAAGGTGGATATCATATGGACCACGCGCCACCGTAGTGAAATACGATGCATATAACATCAATGGGTATACCTTTCGTACGAAATGTCATGATGGCAAAGTTTACCAGAACAGTGGGGTTAGTGTTGAGGCAATCGATCTGCACATATCTAAAGAAGTTGCAACCACAAGACAAGCATACTATTATGGTGTTTTACAAGAGATATGGGTACTAGATTACCGTTTCAGGCAAATTCCTCTTTTCAAATGTGATTGGGTTAATCACAAATCTGGTGGTGTGAAACGCGATAAACTTGGGTATACATTGGTCGACCTGAATAATTTAGGCCACAAGGTTGATCCGTTCGTATTAGCCTCACAAGCACTACAAGTGTTTTATGTGAAAGACCCGGTAGATAAAAAATTGTCTATTGTCTTTAAGACACCTCCCAAGAATTACAAAGATACGTATGACGAAGTCGATGAGGAATTTAGTACCGTCATTCACCATCGCAATGATAACGTATTGCCTCTTGTAGATCGACGTGACTTGGCTAATGAATCACGAGATGACTACTATCGAAAGGACTGTGGAGGTGTTGTGATACGAAAATCCAAGTGAACCATGTCATGCTCAAGTTGTCATGCAAATACTCTTGTGAATGATTTCATTTTATCTATTAATTTTTTACATCCTGTTTGGTTTATATGTGTGTACTACTGAACTCATTTAGTACTGCCAGCCAATAGTTAGTGCTGCCAGGCATGTCAGCTGTAATGGTTGTTTAGTCTTAATAAGTATTGTATGAAAGTTTTGCTGGATAATCTGAATGACAGTTATGATGTTTAGAACTGGTTAAACTAGTTCATACTGCTAGGTTAAACCTAATACTGCTAAGGTAAGTTAAAACTGCTAAGCTAAGAACTGAACTGATACATTAATTAATGATAACACACATTAATTCATTTCACCCACCAAAATCGTTCAGCTACAGTAATCCCTAACACTTTTTCATAAACCCTAATTTCAAACATGGCAAATCAGAACGGTAACTTTATTATCTTCTTTTTTTTCCTTATTTCCTTTTTTGCTTATTTTTTAGCTTCTCTGCTAATGTGTGTCCATTATATGTTTTTTTCAAGCTTAACCAGGGTACCATGCATGCAAGTATATGCTGAGTTATTAAACTTTTCAAAATTGATAGCCACATTAAGAAAGAGTGTTTGTAATGCATTGTGGAAAACCAAAATAACTTTCCCCCATTTTACTTTTTCATTACATTGCTTCTAATCATCCCACATCTTATTAACAGACCATCTTACCTTTTGTTGATCCCACTTTAATACACCAAAGAGTCCTAGTCGGCTTACAATACTTTCCTAAGTATCTATAATCTTTTCATTTATACAAATAACTTCTCATTTGTCATTTTTGAATTAGTCTTTATTCTTAAATTTACCTTAACTAATTCTTTGTGTGTTATACAATACTTGATGCAAAATACATTAATGGATTGAGTTTTACATGTATTTTTCATTGGTATAATTTTTATCAAATATTATATAACACAAACAATAATATTTACAGTCAAAGTTGAAGAAAAATAACTACAAAAAGTCATATTGGACACTTAATATGGGACGGAGGTAGTATCATATAAGTAGTACTAACTTATTAACAGTTGTAACTTCTCAGCAACATTAACTTCAAGCAATCTTAATCTCTGAGCAGTACTAATATTCACTAGCAGTATTAACTGTGTACTAGCAGTAGTAACCACTTAACATATTTTCTTTGAAGTTCATGAGCATCACTAAATCCAGCTGAGCAGCATTAACACAAACATGAGCAGTAATTCAAACAGCATCAACAAGACTTTTAATCCCAACACCTTCTTCCCATCATTAGTCACCTAATATACTTTATCAAACTTCTTGTTAGAGTTGGGTTTGGGATACTAAGGTATTAGGACAGCTAGAAGGACCTATTCTCAGGCCATACCGTGCGCACATTTTGTATCATATCACTTGATTTTGATCTTGCTGTCAATTATTAGTCATGAGCTTCAATTGGGGAAGACTTCCTTATGTTTGCAGGGCTAGACTTTGTTTGTTACCTTGCAGAAAAATCATTGTTGTAAATTTAGATAGTTAGCTTCAGGACAACAAACAATCAGACTCATTTAGCACTTCTCAAATTAGCACTTTTGAGGAGATAGATTATGACTCTCCAGAACTACCTAAGAGTTTGCTCAAATAGTACCACTATTTGTCAGATGAGTACAAGGACAGTGGCAGGTTTTGAGGTTCAAAATCAGGATGTAATGAAAGTGATGTAAAACCTTCTTGGAAAGACATTAAAAAGGCTAAAGCATGTATGTTGGCTAAAGTACAAGCATCTGAGGCATCTTCTAAGGCTGAATGGACACAAGAAGAATAAGTGTTCATGTGAGTCAGGACAGATTTCACATAAGGAACAAGCAACTTGTTTACCAGGGTACCATGCTGTAAGTCTATCTTGAGTAGTTAACCTTTTCAAAATTATTAGCCACATTATGAAGGAGTATTTGTGAATGCATTGTGAAAACCAAATAACTTTCCCCCATTTCACTTTTTCATTACATTGCTTCTAATCATCCCATATCTTATTAACAGACCATCTTACCTTCTGTTGATCCCACTTTAATACACCAAAGAGTCCTAGTCGGCTTATAATACTTTCCTAAGTATTTATAATCTTTTCCATAAACAAATAACTTCTCCACTTTGACTTTTTGCAGTCTTTATTCTTCAACTTTAACCTTAACTAATTTTTTTTGTGTTATATAATACTTGATGCAAAATACATGAATGGATTGAGTTTTAAATGTATTTTTCATTGGTATAATTTTTATCAAGTATTATATAACACAAACAATAATATTTACATTCAAAGTTGAAGAAAAATGACTACAAAAAGTCATACTAGACACTTAATATGGGACGGAGGTAGTATCTTATTAACAGTTGTAACTTCTCAGCAGTACTAATACTCACTAGCAGTAGTAACTGTGTACTAGCAGTAGTAACCACTTAGCATATTTTCTTTAATGTTCATGAGCATCACTAAATCCAGCTGAGCAGCATTAACACAAACATGAGCGGCAGTAATTAAAACAGCATCAAGAAGACTTTTAATCCCAACACCTTCTTCCTATCTTTAGTCACCTAATATACTTTATCAACTACATTGTTCAGAGTTGGGTTAGGGATACTAAGGATATTAGGATAGCTAGCAACCCATTCCTTAGGCCATACCCACACACCATTTTATATCATATCACTAATTTTGATCATGCTGTTAACATTAGTCAGAGCTTCAATTAGGAAGACTTCCTTAAGTATGCATAGCTCAGACTTTGTTGTTACCTTACAGAAATCATTGTTGTGAATTTAGATAGTAGCTCATACAATAACAACTCAGACTCATATAGCACTTCTCAAATTAGCACTTTCGAGGAGATAGATTATGACTCTCCAGAACCGCCTAAGAGTTTGCTCAAATGATACCACTATTTGTCAGATGAGTATAAGGACAATGGCAGGTTTTGGGGTTCAAAATCAGGATGTAATGAAAGTGATGTAAAACCTTTTTGGAAAGACATTAAAAAGGCTAAAGCATGTATGTTGGCTAAAGCACAAGCATCTGAGGCATCTTCTAAGGCTAAAGTAGAAGCATGTGGGTCAAAGGCTAAGCTACAAGGATCAACTAAAACACTCATTGTCAAAAGCCCTATACCAATAACAAATTGTATACTTGGACTTGCAAATGCTAAAACCTAGGATACTATTAAAGGCAAGACCTTTGGAGTGCAAATACCCCCAACAATGACTTTTGCTAAAGTGAAGATAGGGAAGAGGAATCTTAGAATTAGAAAGTGATGTTAATCTACTTTATGATGTTATGTATATTGGTATTTTGGTCCTTATGTAATGGTACTAGATGTTAATCTACTTTTAAAACAATATGCCTGTAACTGAATTTATGATGTTAGAATGGTTTGTGTTTGATTAATAAAGTTAGGATGTTATCTTCTAAATTGTGTTATCTGCTTATTTGATTGACAAATGTGTGTTTTGGTTAGGATGTTATCTGCTTATTCTTAATTTTCTTTTGCAGAAATAATTAAGATAAGCTTAGACAGCTCAAAAGACAAGAAAGGGGCATTAAAAGCAACTGCTCCTATATTTTATGGGTCATCAACACAAGGATTTCTAGATGCTTATGGATATAACACAATTAAGGAATATCTATCATGGAACTACTTTCCAAGCGCAGATAATGAAAGCACAGACATGGAAACCACAGACAAGAGAAACACAGATAAGGATTGCATTGTTAACTCTAACTCTACAATGTCTAAAGGTAAATATGTACCAGTTTGCAAGAAACACAAACCAAATATGTATAGCCATGTACCAGTCATAGGATCTATACTAGGACTACCAAATGTTACTACATGGGATGAAATTGAAAAGAAAATAGGAGCCAGGAAATCAAAAACTTGTGCAGATAAGGCAAAGGGGAAAAGAAAGGTGTCATGTGGAAGCTGATCATGCTCTTGCATTTGATCAAAGTTTTTTGGGTAGTCTCACATGGTAGTCTAACATGTATTAGATGTTAGCTTTTGTTTGTGTTTTGTTTAGCAATCAAACTTTATGGTGACTTATGTAATGGTGATTATGTACTCTTTAAAACCTTATGAAATTTAATGTATTGGTCTGTTTGGTTTGTGATGTTATTGTCTGGTTTGTGTGTTATTGCAGCTTGCACATTGCATTTGCAGCTTGCATATGCACATTGCATTTGTACATTGCATTTGCAGCTTGCATTTGCAAGCAAGCATTTGCACATTGCATTTGCAGGCTAAAGTACTTATTAAAACCTTATTAAAAGTGAAACAAGTTGAAAATAAGCAGAGGGAGAAGAAGCCACGGTTTAATAAGCAGTTTCTATAAGCACTCTTTAAGCTACTAGCCAAAACAATGAAGCTTAAACTTCTATATTACAAAGGAAATGCATTACATTAACGAATATGTTACTCTGGCAAGATGGTAACCCGCTTGACTTCCGTAAGGGAGGTCGCGGGTTTGATTCTCGCTGGGGTGTAACATCCTTTTTTATTTTCTTGTTATGAATATATTGGTCACATCCGATTTCACATTTTGCTCTAAATAATAGCCACATGAATACTTCACGATGTGACTGTTATGAATATATTGGTCACATATAATCACCTTAAATGTGGCCATAAACATAATTTAGTCACACATTTGTGATATGTTGTGGCTATTGTAAAGACATATAGTCACATGATCGTGCATAGAAGTAAATGTGACTATACACATTAGCTTTTGGCAAGCTAACACAAACTAAACTTTAAACACACATATTAAGTTACGTGACCATATGTACTGGATAAAGTGACCAAAAGTGTTAATAAGTGTGACCATATGCTGTTTAAAGTGAAGAAATGTGTATTTTGTGTGACTATTGATCATCCAATGGCCACATGAATTTTATGTTTGTGTGGCCTTTTGAAATATTTAGTCACACAAAGCATGTTTGTTTTGGGTATTTAGTCACATACAATTAAGCATAAAGTGGCCAAAAGTGTTAATAAGTGTGACCATATGCTGTTTAAAGTGAAGAAATAATTTGTATATTTAGTCACAAAATAGGCATGTTTTTTTGGGTGTTAGTCAATACAATTATGCATAAAGGTGGCCAAAAGTGTTTAATAAGTGTGACCATATGGTGTTCTAATTGAAGTAATGTGTTCTTTTGTGTGACTATTAATATCAATGGTCAATGGAATTTTATGTTAGTGTGCCCTTTTGTAATATTTAGTCACCCAAAGCATGTTTGTTTTGGATATTTAGTCACATATAATTAAGCATAAAGTAGCCAAAAGTGTGACCATATGGTGTTTAAATTGAAGAAATATGTATTTTGTGTGACTATTGATCATACAATGGCCACATGAATTTGATGTTTGTGTGACCTTTTGTAATATTTAGCCAAACAAAGCAGTTTGTTTTGGGTATTTATCACATACAAACTAAGCATAATGTGACCAAAAGTGTTAATTAGTGTATGACATTTGGTTTTTAAATTGAAGAAATATGTATTGTGTGTGACATTGATCATAAATGGCACATGGAATATTATGATTGTGTGACAAAACGTTTAGGTGTGACCATATATATGCCTTTGGTCACCAAAGTGTTAGAATTATTGTGACAAAACACCTTTGCTTTTGGAAAGCTAACACAAAAATAAACTCTAGGCACAATTAAGTTATGTGACCTTATTGTAACTGAATTGGCTACAATTAAATATTTTTTTTTTTTTTTTTTTTCTTTTTTTTTTTTTTTTTTTTTTTTTTTTTTTTTTTTTTTTTTTTTTTTTTGTTTTTTTTTTTTTTTTTTTGTGTGGTGACAAATGTTTAGTGTGACCATATGTGGCATTTAGTCACATTGTTCAAGTGTATGACAAATATTTGTCACTATTTATATGTATATCGTAACCAATGCTTCAAGCTTACTTGTATTGGTCACACGTTCAAAATTCATATGTGACCAAACAATATTACCAGTTACTTTTAGCCACACGATGTTCGAATGTGTGGCAATACAGTTCTAATGGTCATACGATAAAAATGTTCATGTGTGACTAATTAGTAAATGGTGTCTTTTTTGGTACCTTTGGTCACATAAATATGTGAATGTGTGGCCGTTCCATTTTACCCATGTGTGACCAAATCCACTTTTTGTACTAGTGTGCATATGGATTTGTGTGGCCAGATGTGTGTGGCTAGTATTAATGGGAAAATGTATATCTTAGTGATAGTCGACGATTACTCAAGATTTACCTAGGTTAGATTTTTGAAGACAAAAGATGAAGCTCCTGCGGCCATCATCAAATGTATTAAAAACATTCAAGTTCGTTTGAAAGCTAGAGTCTGAAATGTTTGAACATATAATGGAACCGAATTTGTCAATCAGACACTTCGTGCATGGTATGAAAATGTTGGCATCACGCATCAACTTTTGTAGCTCATACTCCATAGCAGAACGGTGTTGTCGAAAGGCAAAATCAGACTCTTGTAGAAGCTGCTCGAACTATGCTGCTATTTTCTAAAGCTTCATTATTTCTCTGGGCCGAAGCTATCAATACTGCTTGTTACACCCAAAACCGTTCTTTGATACGCCTCCGATACAACAAAACTCCATACAAGCTTATGCAAGACAAGAAACCGGACTTATCATTCTTTTATGTCTTTGGTTCATTTTGGTATCCTACCAATGACCATGAGGATCTGGGTAAATTTGATGCAAAAGCAGACATTGGGATTTTCGTTGGTTACGCGCCTTCAAGGAAAGCGTTCAAAATCTATAACAGAAGGACACGAATAATTACTGAAAAAATTCATGTAACGTTCGATGAGCTAACAGCTATGGCTTCTGAACAATTCAGTTCAGGACCCGGGCTTCAAGGATTGACTCTTACTACATCCAGTACAGGATTCAGTTCAAGCCCTATTTCTCAACAACCTTGGATGCCACCAATAAGAGATGATTGGGATCGGTTGTTTCAACCAATGTTCGATGAATACTTTAACCCTTCACCAATTACTATTTCTCTAGTTCAAGAACCTGCTGCTCCAAGAGCTGAAGTATTAGCTGATTCTACTGTGTCAACTTCCATTGACCAGGATGCTCTATCAATAAGTATTCCTTCATCACAAGAACATGAACAGTCTCTAATCATTTCTCAAGGTTTTGAAGAATCACCAAAACACCAACATTTCATGATGTTCTCTTAATGAATTTCTCCTTAGGAAGACTTCACTTCTCAAGGATCATACATCTAATTGTGAGACTCTCCCACTTCATTAGAACACCTTGGGTAAGATGACTAAGGATCACCCTATAGCATAATGTGAATGGTGTTCTCTATCGCTCTGTATCTACATAGAAAGCAACTCAAAATCTGATGCCATGTGGTATTATTTTGTTGCCTCCTTACTTCAGTAGACCAAGATCTTACAAAAAATGCATTGATCGAACGTCATGGATCGATGCAATGCAAGAAGTAATTCATGAATTTTGAGACTTGAAGTTCTGGAATTGGTGCAGTGTCCAGGATTAACGTATTCTTGATCAAGATGAAAATGAATTTTTATAGGTTAAGACAGATGAATGTGGCGGGGTACTAAGATAAGCTAGACTGGTTGCGAAGGATTCAGACAAGAAAAGGGTATCAATTTCGAGGAATCATTTGTACGGTTGTAGAATTGAGGCCATTTCGTTATCTTCGGAGGTAAAATGCCGCTCAAAGGAATATGAAATTTCCAACATGGACGTCAAAACAACTTTCTTGAATGGTGAGCTCAAAGAAGAGGTCTACGTTTCTCAACCAAAAGGATTTGTTGATCAGGACACCCTTCACATGTGTATAAGACTCAAAAAGGCTCTTTACGGTCTAATCAAAGAACTACTCGCTGGTATGATTTGATGTCAAGATTTCCATCATCTCTCATACAATTCTCCAATGGTGCAGTTGATCAACAATTTACAGACTTACTGGTAATCGACATATTACTGGTACAAATTTATGTTGACGATATATATTTGTATCAACTAATACTGCCATGTGTGATGAGTTTGCTAATCAGATGACCAATAAGTTCAAGATGTCGATGATGGGGCAAATGTCATTCTTTTTAGGATTAAATATATCTCGAGTACTAGGAGGCATCTTTATAAACCTATCTAAATATGCTTCTAAAATTGTTAAAAAATATGGTTTGCATTCTACTGATTCTGGCGGACACACCCCATGTTGAAAACAAGAAACTGGGATGAAGATCTAGACAAGGGAAACTAGTGATGCTACCATTTACCATGGCATGATTGGATCTCTTAAGTGTATTCTTACATCTGTAGACATACCACTTGACCTTATGTCTGCTTACTGTGCACCGGTATCAGGCTAGCTACCGATAATTGCACTTTAATAAAGCAGTGAAACGTATCTTTCGATACCATAATGAAACCATTAACATGGGTCTATGGTACTCGAAGGATACTGATATGTCACTCAGTTCGATACCTTATGCAGATGCCGATCATGCGGGGTGTCAGGACACTAGACGTAGTACATCAGGAAGCGCTCAGTTCTTAGGTGATAAACTTGTTAGCTGGTCGTCCAAGAAGCAAAATAGCACTGCCATATCGAGTACAGAAGTTGAATATATTGCCTTTTCTGGATGTTGCTCACAAATCCTATGGATGTGCTCACAACTAACAGACTATGGTTTTAAATTCAATAAGATTCCTTTGTACTGCGACAACAAGAGTACGATTGCTTTATGCTGCAACAATGTTTAACATTCAAGAGCTAAGCACATCGTTATTCGCTACCATTTCATAAAGGAGCAAGTAGAGAATATAATCGTGGAGCTATACTTTGTCCGGACTGAATAACAACTGGCTGGCATCTTTACTAAACTGTTGCCTCAAGAGAGATTTAACTTCTTGATCAATAAGCTTAGTATGAAAAGCATGTCTCCAGAAATGTTGAAAAGTCTGGCAGAGGAATCGGACGAGTAATGGTGGTAACTCATATCTTGTATATATGTACATATGAAAACATAAAAATCCAAAAAGATTTTCCTTTTATAAAATTTTACAAAAACAAAAGAAAAAAATAAAAAATCAGAAAAATATAAAAATATGTATCTCTGGCATGTCTTCTGAAAATCAATAATATTTACGGCCTTAGAAATGTCATTTAATAATGATACGAGTCTGTAAATGAAGTTCGAGCAGATGTTTCAAAAGCTTTCAAAACATGCCAAATGGCTTGCTATTATTTCCGATAGTAACTCGGTCATCATCTTCGAGGCAAGTATGTCTTCAAAAAGACAACTTGACCTCTCAACGGGAATTTATTCTCAGGCATGGTCTACTTAATGACCATGCAAAGGCTTATGATTACTTTGCATCACAACCCGTGCTTCTTATATTCCATAAGTGTACGTGTCAATGCGCTTATGTGTCCAAATAAGAGAAATCTTATTTTCTTGGGTGTTGATTTTCAAAATATATAATAATCATCTTTTAGATTCATCAGATCATTTCTTTCTAAGACAATTTTAAACCATTAAATAACGACTACAACTTTTTCAATAGAAAACGGGTCATTATTTGAGGGGGAGAAACTGTCAAAATCATCTTCTTCATAATTAATCATGTAAAAATTAGAAAGGTTTTAATCATATTGGGTGAATAATTAAAAGGGAGTTGATAAATTTCAACTCAATCCGGCTTTATTTGATATATGTTTAATCTGATAGGGGGTTTAATGCAAATAGTGAGATTTTTTCCTTGTTGACTAAACCTTAGGGGCTAGTTTTGCCTTTTGAAAAACTTAAGTTTACCTTGGGGGCATTCATGCCAAAACTAAAAGGTTTTAAACATATTTACCTCCTTTCTTCCTTTGCCCCGTCTCTCTCTCACTCGAACAACACATAAACCATTGAACCTTCAATATTTATTTTCAAGACTTCAAGAAATCACTCTATTCTCAGTTAAATCTTAAGGTACACACGTTTTAATGATGCATATTAACTGTCCATACATTGGATTTTCGCTTGGAAAACCCCAAAATCGACCTAATTTCTATCACCACTTAAAAGTGTATGAAAAGTTAAATTGGTTGGGGGGGGGGGGGTTTGGTCTATTAGGGATCTAGATGTTGTGCCCAAAATAGTTTTAAGTGGGAATAACTTAATCTTATGTTTTGATCGATTCTTGAATTTGAAAATAGTAAAAAATTGTCAAGAACTTTAAAATGTAGATGGGTTTGGGTTTAGGACATGTATATTGATAGTTTGAGTGCATTTGAGTGTTTGGTTACATGATTATATGATAAATCTTGAAATTTATGAGTTTTCGAGTTCATGTGGCACGAACTTGTCATAATTCAAGATTTTAGTGGTTCATTTATGTTATAAAGATAGTATAATGATATATTGATGATATATGGTCATGTTTAAATAGTTATTAGATGCTAAAAAGGTGAAAAATATTTGTGTAAAAAATTGCATAGGCGATCTATACATAGACAGTTACACAGGCGATCAATACATATAAGTATTTACATAGGCAATCAATACATAGACATATATACAGGCGATCAATACAGGCGTTCAATACATAGATTTTTCATAGGCGATCTATACATGCATCTGTTACACAAGAGATCTATACATACTTAAGTACAACAGGTGATCAATACATGGTTGTCTAACTCAGGTGATCCATACACACTTGATTACACAGGCGATCTATACATATTATATAGGCGATCTATACTTGATTTTTTCTAAATAGAATTAATCTTGTAATCTTGGTAACTCAACCTTATAACCTAATCTAAGTATAGTTATTCCTTACCTTGTCATATAGTGATTAAGTTAGGTATAATTTTCCTCAGATATCTTAAGTGTTTTCCTTGACTTCATTAGTTTGCCTATAGTCTATGTGGTATATGACTATGTGTGTATCCTAGTTGCATGTGTATTAGTTCTTTGCATTATGTGCCTTTGTATCAATTTGTTGCCTTGTATTTGTTTACCTATCCCCTGTTGTAAACCCTATCTTGCATCAATAATCTTCAATCATGACCTAGATTGTCTATTAGTATTATATATATATATGCTTGTATATGAACTGTATGTGACAACTCTTAGTAGAATCATGACCTCCATCACTGCTTAACAAACCAAGCTCGATCTTGAACTGGTTCCTAAAGAGAATCGACTTGACATTGGAAAATGCAATGGAAGAATCCCTAGTGGATTAAAACCAAAAGAAGAAACATTTCAAGTTGTTCTGGATGCTCTTGCACTTACTCCCTGTTATCCTGCATTTATCATCATTGCTGATGTCCCTGAAGTATACATGCACTAATTTTGGAACTGCGTAGCATGACAACTTCTACAGATTCAAGATTGACAAGAAGAAAAGATTCAAACTCACTTTGGAAGTCTTCAGAGATATCCTTTAGATTTGCCTAAGAGTACAAGGTCGAGACTTTGATGCTCTCCCTTCGGAAGAAGAAACTTTATCTTTCTTGAGAGATCTCGGTCATAATGGTGTTATCAATTCACTCAATGATGTTGTTATCGATCAGATGCATCAATCCTTGGGAAACTTTTCTGTTTTTTTTTTTTTCCTATTATCAACAGAAGCCTATCTGGCAAAGAACTAGTGTTCTGACAAACTTTGTCATTTCCCTGAGAACAAAATCCTTTGGGGATCTGTAACCATCAAAGTATGTTGACTATGTGAACTGCTCTGGGGAAGGACTGTTACTTATCAGTTGATAACTCAAAGTCATGCAAAAAAGCAGAAAAGTTGTACTACCCCTCGATTCACAAAAGTTATCATTCACCACTTTCTTATTCAAGACAAGACACTTGTACAATTGAGAAAAAGATTGGGATGCACACCTTCAAAGGATGACTACTTGTTACACCTTAAGATTTGTTTCAAGAAAAGAAGCATCTCGAATTCTATGAAGTGTGCTACCTGAATGTTTGGGACCAGTTCCTGAGATGAAGACTCCAAGGCTTACAAGACTTATCTTGGACCATGCTACGGTGTTGTACCTCCCAAAGATTCCTAGTAAATTCAAGAAAGCCTCTTTCAACCTAGAAGGACAGTGATCTAGTCCCTATAGTTGAAGACCTGTCACAAAAAGGCAAACAAGTTAAGAGATCAGTTAAGAATTCTTCAACTAATCCAACAACAGGTATCGTCATCAGAGAGCCTCTGGTGGAAACAAAGTCTAAAGGAAAGGAAAAAGAAAAGGTGGATGTTGCTCATGGTAAAGGAATTGAGCTGCTATCTGAAGTAGCTTTGACTGAAAAGGCTTAGCTGAAAGAAGTGATAAAGAAGAGCTTAAGGGAATTTCACAAGACACATCCTAGTGGTTCTGGTACAGGTGCAAATATAACCTCAGTGTTGAAATGACCCACTCCTACCGTCACAAGTGAAGGAATGGTGTAACCAGGGGTTCTGATGTGACAGCAAGATAATCTTTTTGAGAGTGAATCTGAGTCTTGGGGTAATGATGAAGATGACAGCAATGATGAACAAGAATCAAAGGATAAGTAGTGCGCAAGAGAATTAAGTAACAGAGCCAAGGGAATCTGTTGATTCAGGTGAGCAAGAAGTGAATCTAATGATGTAATCAAGAAGGATGAGGGAAGTTGATCAGTAAAAGAATCTTAAAGATGATGAGATGCAAATTGATCGTAGTTAAGGAATGTATGAAATACCACCAATTTTATTGATGATGTAGACCAAGATGAGAAGAGCACACTAGATGGTAAAGAGGTTGTTCAAGGATGAGGGTGTGATTGCTGAATGATTGACGCTCAAATATGGGAATGAAAATTTTGGAGACTTATCAAGAAAATAGTTGTTGAAGTTGACTCATGTGACTATTTCTTTTTTTACGAAGAAGACTGAAGTTCCTGCTACTAGTTCTTCTTGTTCATCCGACTTGGCATCAAAATTCCTAAATTTTTCAGATATTCCTCATACTGATGCAGAAATCATTTCTCCATTTGACATTCCAATTCAACATGAGGTACCAAATACTCAAACTACCACACTCCTTCCTATACATGTTTCTGTCATCACAAACATTCCTCTATCATTACAAACCTTCACTCCTCCACCTCTTGTGTCAACTTCTACACCACCGCCAACAACTGAAGCTTTTCTTGTCTCCAATACTCTTGATGACTTCGACATCAGCTTTTGATTCTATGATAGATATACAACATTGGAAAAAGAAAGTTGCTGAAATTAAAAAGGACCCTCTTCACACTCACGTGACATATTTTTTTTTTCTTTATTTTTTTTTTCTTTTTTTTTTTTTTTTAAGTCGAATGAACATCTAGACACAAGGTTGGGAGAAACCAAAGAAGAATTCATAAACTTCCTTTCAGAGTCTCTTACGGCAAGAATCAAAGAGCAAGTAAAAGATCAGCTGCCTCAGATTCTACCCAAGAAAGTGTCTAACTTCGCCCCACCTGTGATCGAAAAGTTAATTAAAGAATCACGTGATGAAGTTACTCTAGAAAAGGTGTATTCTTAACCACAATCTACTTATGAGGCTGCTTCTACACTTACTGAATTTGAGTTAAAGAAGATTCTTCTCGACAAGATAGAGAAAAGTGAGTCATATTTGGACGGCAGCTTTCCGGAACACCGAGATTGCTATGATGGTTTGAAAAAATCTTACGCTCTCGACAAAGATTTCTTTTATTCTTATGATGTATATTCGTTGAAGCGTGGCCGAAAAGATAATGATAAAGATGAAGACCCTTCCGCTGGATCAAACCGAGGGTTAAAGAAGAGAAAGACAAGCAAAGATGCAGAACCAACCACGTGTCTGAAAAAGAAATATTCAACATCTGGCTCTTCCAAAGGCACCAAGTCTCAACCAAAATATTTTGGAAAGTCTGTTCAATCAGAGGAACTAGTGTTTGAGGTTGAAGACTCAGACTTGCCACAAGATCAAGAAGGGAATCTGGGTGATAATAAAGATGAGCTAAGGTATTGTGACTGCCTATAGGGGTCGTGGACTAGTTAACAGAACACCTACGCCAATTAAGAACCACTGACCCTGACTGGAATATTGGCAAGACTACTCAGGAAGGACCAACTCAAAATTGGTTGATAACACTAGCAGCTTCTACTTCTACTGATAAATCATTGAAGGACTTTGATGAATTGACGAGCACTCCAATAGACTTCTCTGGATACATCTTGAATGGGCTAAAAATTAAGAATTTAACTCAAGAAATCCTGCTAGGACCAGCATTTAGACTACTCAAAGGCATACGCTCTAATTATGCTGAATTAGAATACGACTTTAAAGAATGCTACAGGGGGCTTTTTCTAAAAAGTTGATTGGGAAACAGCCCTGAAGGCGGTGACTATCCATTTGATCTTTCCAAACCCCTTCCTTTGATCATGCGTAGAAATCGTTAAAGAGTACCGTTTGAATTTTTCATCAACAATGATCTCAAGTATCTACAAGGAGGAGTTTTGACTATGACATACACGACGTCTACTACCAAGTCAAAGGCCGCTAAGTATGATCTACCCGGCATTCAAAACATGGTTCCAAACATATAGAGGTCACTGTTAATTGCTTGTTAATAGATATTCGTTATGAGGTATCTCACATTGGAGACAACAATGTAAGTCCTTCTATGCATATGCAAGAGGCATGCAATCAAGAGGATATGTATATTCTACAAAGTGTATTATGGCAGTCACTCATGTCAAGGTAATGAGGAAACATAGATACGGCTACTTGGAAGAGATTGCAGTGAGACGAGCTAATAACATACTATACAGATTCAAGGAAGGTGACTTTCCACGACTTCAGATCAATGATATCGAGGATATGTTAATTCTTGTGGTTCCTGAATTTGCTTTCACAAATCTTTCAGGGGATGACGTTGCTGACTTCGCAATAGCACTAAGGATGTTCACCAGAAGTCTGGTTATTCAGAAGCGAGTCGAGGATCTTCAACTTGGAGTTAAAAGTTATCAAAAGAAGATCAACGTCACCAAGCCTGATACTACAAGACTAGATCTCAGAAAAAGGCACTCGTACACTCAATACAAAGACCCCTAAATATTTATTTATGTCGACGACTATAAGAGGAACAGGTTGATGTGCTTCGATGAACTGTACAAGTTTAGTGATGGTGTACGGATAATAAAACACCTTTTCGGGAGGTCTTGGATGATCAAAATAAACTAGATGGATCATTGTGTAGTTTTAGTGAGAGAAAGTAAAAAGAGGGGATGAACACTAAAAGATGGAATATTAGATTGAGGAAAAAAAGAAAAATGAACATCCACCCCTCATGGAGGCTCATGAGGGAATTTTTCTACTAAAGAAAAAGATAATTTTCCTAGTTAACATAAAAGACCCCTGCGTGACACGCAGTGTACTAACTATCCAATTCACGTGTAAGAGCCAGCATCACTAAAATGTGTGGCTAACAATCTTCCCTCCAAGATGGCGTACACGTGAATTAGTTTACAATGTACCTACAAGCAAATAAAGATAAATGATAAGAATGAAGTACAGTATCTTGAGAATTATTCTTTGATCGATCTTCTTGAATAATCAGCTTTATTCTTCGCTGTAGATGAACGAATTGCTGAGGATGACATAGAAGGTTTCTCTACGAACCCGGTTTTGATGGGTTTTTGTCACCATAACTTCTTGACATGACTTCAAAAACTTTCTTCATACGCTTCTGGTCATCACGAAGTTTCTGAATTAGCTGCATGTCTTGAGAACGCTTCATTTTCTTGCACTTCTGGTCATGTCGAAGTTTATCAGAATCTGCATCTCATTTGTCATCCTTGAAGTTCTCTTATCCGAATACTTCGGCTTTGATATGAATTATGCTTCGAACTTCTTCAGCTCCCTCCCAAACAGACACCCTTTAGACTGATAAGAAATAATACACCGTTCTTAAGGGAGGGATGATATCATCAACATCGTCTCACTTAGGAAGCATCCCAGTCTTGATTGAATTCAGCTCAAAGTACACATTTTATCCCTTTACCGAAGTCGAAACCGTGACACCAAAGTAACAAGTTGAAGCACTAATCATCTCTGCGGACTAACCTCCGGCATATTTTATAAAGCCCGATCAAGTGAACTTGTTGTGCGTCCTTGATGTGTACATTTCTCCCTCCAGGAAAGTGCAGATATGAATTGCTACACCAAAGTCAATTAAGTCCCGAGTGTACGCAATTTTCCCCTCTATGTAGTCGAGACGGTAACATCAAAACGGTAACATAAAAAATCAACTAAGTACCGGATGTACACATTTCTCCCTCCAGGATGATGACTAACTGAGGAATCATCCTACACATGTGTACATCTTATGCCAACTGGAACTGCTTACTTAGCTTCATAGCCCGTGATTGCATAAGCAATGCTATGTGAGAAGATGTCGGTACTCTCTTTACAATTCTCTCTTGATCAACCCAAACTGAATCTCCTTATCTATTCTATAGGCTAATATTGATGACCACTGATGGAGACAACCCAATGAAACGAACCCGAGAATGAAGCAAAATCCCCGACTTGTGACTTAATCTTGTACTATCCGCGTGATGAAGAACGGTGCAGAGGCAAATCTAAAAAACAAAAAAAAACAAAAAAAAAACTCTAAGTACCCATATACTCACCCAATGTATATAAAAAATACAACACCTCTTGAAAAACTCCTCAACTACGTGAGACACTGAGTACTAACAATGTAAACTCCTTAAGTGATAGCTATAAAACCCGTGAGTACTACAATGTAACCTCCTTACTTCGAGTATAACTAGATACATCAGTCTTCATCACAAACGTTATATGACAGAACAAGTCATCTTCGTGACGAAAAAACAAAGCGAAAGAGTACATCCCTCGTGAAATACTACTTCAATCCCAAATATGCATTATCGTACAAAAACCCCGTGGTCATTAAAAATCAATAATAGCCATGATGAATGAAGGTGAATTTTTTGATAAGGATCATTTTAGTGTAATGTATTGTGTTTGTTGTGTTGGGTGAAATCAATTAACATTCACGGGATTTTAACAATTCTATGACTTAAACCCGTAAAATGATCGACATTTACGGGATTTTTACTAAATCACAGAATAACCGTGAATAAAAAATAATTGCTGGTGAAATGTTGTTGTCGTTGAAGAACGTAAGCTTTTGAAACGAGTAATGAGCTTAAAATGGTGAACGATGCACAAACGTTGAACTTTGGAGGACTATTTTTGAAATATTAACCAATAAGGACCAACGGTGTAATGCAGTTGTAACTTTGAGGGAATTAAACAAGCGAGAGGACTAAGGTGTTTTGGTTTAGAGTCCAGGGATGAATGTGACAAAATGTAAATAAGTTTAATTAATAGCAACATTTTCCCTCCACTGTTTACGTCTTCTTTGTTTTGAAAGTTATAAAGATGTAACGATTGAAAATTTGATCATTCGAACTCGATCGGTTATCGTCGGTGAAAGCCGAATATACCACGTTGATCGAAAATGTATCTCACGTAACACATAGGTCTATGTTATATGATGTGTGTCAACCGATACTCATAACCGAAAAACCGATATTTTTGTTATAAACGTTAAGATTTTGTGTTCCACTCGTTCGGCTCAAGAAGATGAACCTCGATATATATATATATATATATATATATATATATATATATATATATATATATATATATACATATATGTATATATCTTGAATGGCCTGAAAATCAAGAATTTAACATAAGAAATCCTGTTAGGACCAGCATTCAGACTACTCAAAGGCACCCGCTCTAATTATGCTGAATTATAATATGACTTTGAAGAATGCTACAAGGCACTTTCATAAAAGCTTGATTGGGAAAATCCTGAAGGCGGTGACTACCTATTTGATCTTTCCAACCCCTTCCTTTGGTCATGCGTGGAAAACGTCAAAGAGTACCATTTGAATACTTCATCAACAATGATCTCAAATATCTACAAGGAGGAGTTTCGACTATGACATACACGACGTCTACTACCAAGACAAAGGCCACTTAGTATCATCTACCAGGTATTGAAGACATGGTTCCAAACATATGGAGTCCTATTAAAGTTGCTTATGATAAATATGCGTTATAGGGCATCTCACATTGGAGAGAACAACGTAAGTCCTTCTATGCATATGCAAGAGGCAGGCAATCAAGAGGAGATGTATATTCTACAAAACGTCTTCTGGCTGTCACTCATGTCAAGGTAATGAGGAAACATGGATACGGGTACTTGGAAGAGATTGTAGTGAGAATAGCTGATAACGTATTATACAGATTTAAGGAAGGTGACTTTCCACGACTTCGGATCAATGATATCGAGGACATGTTACTTTTTGTGGTTCAGAATCGACTCATAAATCTTTCAAGGGATGATGTTGCTGACTTCGCAATAGCACTAAGAATGTTCACCAGAAGTCTGGTTATTCAAAAACGAGTCAAAGATCTTCAACTTGGAGTTGAAAGCTATCAAAAACAGATCAACGTCACCAAGCCTGATACTACAAGACCTGATCTCAAAAAAAGACACCCATACACTCCATACAAAGACCCTCAAGGATTCATTTATGTCGACGACTTTAAGAGGAACAGGTTGATGCGTTCCGACGAACTGTACAAGTTCAGTGATGGCACATTAACCAGGCTTCTTTCTTCGCTCGAAGACATTACCAAGAATATCGACATGGAGTACTTGCCGAAGAGAAGATGGAGCACATTGGAAAAGAAAAGAGCTCATTTCATGATCAAGGACATCAACAAGCTGCTAAAGGAAAGGAGGATGATGAGGAGTTTGGAGAAATTTGTTGGCGGTAGACTCTACGGAACTGACCTCAGACTGCTGCAAAGAACAATATGACTTTGTCATATTGTGTTCATATCTCAAAGGTCATTTCGTATATCATAAACTTGTGAATTTGTATATATGTAGTGTAGACTTATGGTGAAAATAAGGTGTGCTCGAGTATAAAATTTTCAAGAATTTCTTAGTAAATTCAAATTTTTTCAAATTATTGTACTCAGCACAGTCTTATTTACCCTCAAAACTTGAGGGGGAGCATTAAAATGTTCCTTATAGTGATTATGTAACATTTTGTCCCCGAACGTTTAATCAATTGATATCCAAAATATCAAGGGATTAACATTTTGGATAAGGGGAGAAAATGTGATTAAACTGAATCTAAATTGTATTGACATGTGATCATATAAAATGGACTCAATGCACTCCAACACTTAGCATGTACTACGATTACGGTGCACATGTTAAGGGGGAGATTTTAGTGATGATGAAAAACTCTCAAAGTGTAAATCTTTTGATATTTATATCAAACACTTTGATTGAACTTTTCAATGATTTTGGTTTCGATTGTGATGGAATACCCAAAAGACCGACCATGTACTTAAATTTATGGAGTTATAAGGCGGTTAGGCATAGGTATTCAAATCCCATGATCCAGCCAGAACCGGAGGGATCTACCCAGGGATATCCACTAGTTAGTGTAGAAGTCCTTAGGTATGATACAAAAGGAGAAAAAGTGAGAATCGGGAACATGATGGTTTGAAGAGGGAAGTATACTTTTCAAAGAGGTGTTCATACACAAATGTTTGGCAGCAAAGCGTTGGTGGATACAAAAAATGAGGATTCCAAAGAACTTCCTTAGGAAAATATTCATGATAGCTAAAGACCAAGAAAAGAAGTGAATTTGAAAGAATCCTCTCACTGGTTTAATAATTCAAGAAACTTAAATGATTTGGAGGTAAAATACAATTTAGGGGAGATTGTTTAGGAATTAAAGGTCCTTTACCACTAGTACTACGAATAGCCAAGCAAAGACTTTACTTGCTCGGGATTACAACTGTCAGCATTTAACTACGTTAGTATCTAACTAGAAGAAAGTTAGTACTGCCAGTACTAACTTAACACTGCTGAAGAAGTTAAGACTGCTGCATGAAGACTTAAGACTGCTGAAGGGATAAAGACGTGTGAAGTGATATGTATTGACTTATTCAGTGTATATTCTATTTAGTTAGAAAGATATGCATATAAGATTAGAATTATAGAAGATTTGTAGTTATCTTGTAAATGACTCCTTGGTGTATAAAAGGAGATCCTGGGTTATGGTATTGAATGCACAATAATAATAGCTTCAAGGTTATAAAACCTAGTACTACACAGAGTACTCGTATTATTTATAATAATAATATTGGAGCTTTTTAGTTATATTATTGTTCTTAAAAGTTTATTGTTTCATTGTTTTCTTCTAAGTATTAAAGAGTAGATTCTGCATACTCTTTAGTATTCACAAAGTTTCTACCATAGTTGTTTTGGATTTATCCAAAGTAACTTAACCTTTACAAGCCAAGGAATAGATCTTGAATTGGGATCAACAACCTTGCCATGTTGTTTGGCGATGATGATTTTGAGGACGATGCCTCCGAGGGATTTGATGAGGAGGAGGTTTGGGAGGTGAACAAGGAGTGGCTGATGGCTCCCGTCACACCACCTCTGATACTAGCAGTGCAGCCGCCGAGTGTCTACGAGGTTGGAGGTCCATCCACTGCTGCTGTTGAGGGACCGTCTTTTTCCCTCCCAGCACCTGGACTTCCAGTACCTCCGTTGGTGATCGAGGACTTGAGTACCCGCTTGGGTAACCTAGAGTACGGACATGGGCAGCTGGTGAAGAAGGTAATCCAGGTGAGTGATGCGGAGGTAGCAGCTGATGTTACTATTGGGGAGATAGGCCCGAGGGTCTTTGCTATTAAGGGACAGGTACAGGTGATGGCGTCTCAGATGGTTCATGGTGCAGACAGGTGGGAGCAAGTTGGTGCTCAGGTTGAGCGGGGTCAACAGACTACGACCCAGAGAGATGAGGAGATTATTAGATTGACCCAGCAGGTGCAGGCTTTGCAGGCAGCTGTGCAACAGAGAGATACACAGATTCAGCAGCTGTAAACTACAGTTACTGAGATGAGCAGCCGGGAGAGCACACTGATGCAATATATCACGGGGATAGATAGACGACTTGCAAATTTAGAAAGATGACCCCCAGGACCTCAGTAGTCCTGTTAGTAGTTTATTTTTAGATTTGGTTGTGACCACTTGTATAGCCACTAAACTGCTAGTGCCAGTTAGTGAGGTCATGCTGCCGGGTGTATTTTGTTTTTGTAAACACCGCAGCCATTCGGATATGTTAGGATTTCTGTATTAGAAACTTAGAATCATCATGATTGGATGTATCGGTCTTGGAACCGGAGATTGTAATATTTGGGGGATTTTTGGTTTTGCGTGTACTACCCCCAGCATTGTTATTATTATGGTTATAAGACTATGATTATCATTTGATTATGAGTTTGTATGATTGTGGATATTGGTGTTTTGAGTGGCCTTGTCACTGGATTGACTTAATCACGAGAGTGAAATGATTCCGGTTGGTGGATCTTTCGCACGCGTGTGATACTTGCTTGCATTATCCATGAGTGGGTATTATTTTTGAAACTTGTTGTGACCGTTGACCAAACTGTATTTAGTGATGCTTTGTGAATTGATAATTTTAAAAGTGTGAATTGCAATAACGAATTTGTGTGTTGAACAAATGTCGTTGCGCGAATCATACTGATTTTTTTGTATAAACTGTTTGTGTGAACAATGGAAAAATGTGTTTTCAAATTTCATAAACTGACCCTATGGTGTCAAATAAATTTCTTACAAAAAATATCTATATATATATTGAATAAAATAAAATAATATATGAATAAATAAATTCCCTCTTAAATATTGAGATGTGAGATGGTGTTTATCTTTCTTATCTCTCTTTTGAAACAACTCCTATTAAATTTTATCTAATATATTTTTTTTTTCTTTAACTTACGCTCGTGTAGCGAATGAAAAAAGAGAACGTTTTTGAACGAGGATAGACAAGAAGTCCGTTTAGGAGTCCTCAATAATCATAACTTGATCAACTATGCATAATTTAGGAAGAACCACACTATGTCGGGTAAGAATCATCACCTTTAAAATGCTTAATAGTTGGGATAAATGTTTGGGTCAAGCTTTCGGAGGGAGAAAATATTTTACCCCTGCTACAGATTCTTATGCAAGTGACCCTACTCCTCTTGACTGCATGGAGAAAGTCTCATACGAGTCGTTATGACCACGCGTCCCGAAGAGAAAAGTACCTACGGTATTTTTCAAAACGAGTGTGTCTAGAAAGGAGTGGAATTTTGTTCGTGGTAATGTAACCGTAAATATGTTAGATACGTGTCAAGACAAATGTAGTCGGTGTGCTGGTAAGCAATGGTAGATTTGAGCTACCAAGGGTGTAAACCTGATACTGACACTGAGAAGGAATCTTCTTGGAGACATGAAGATTCTTAAGGTGGATGGAAGCTGAATGGTTAGTTCAAAGGTTGAAAATAAGAAATGGAGAAGACTTCTCCTACATTGGAAGTATGTTGCCTTTGATGTATCAACTGATGGCCGTAGAGAAGACTTCTTTCCCCCAAATGGAATGCAGTGGTGGTGTAGTTGTAAATATACATGAAATCGTCGAGGATTAGAATAAGGCACTAAGCGACACCTGACCTAAGTAGTGGTTCCTTACTCCATTACGTAACGACTTGGTGTGCGTATAAAAGAGCGAAAAGATTGGTGACTCTAGCCGAAGGGTAACATCCGTTCCCATCTTGGGGAACCAATCAAAGTAGCTAATGCCTTAAGACAAACGGTATTGAATTAGGAATATACGTAGCTGTCTCAACTTGATTAGTTGAGTCATCTAGGATTCGATGCGATGCTTTAGGACCGAGTCGACTATGTTAGTCGCGGTGCCTAAACGTTGAAATTTTTATTTTATTTTATTTTTCATCGAACGAGCAACGAGCCCATGATCTCCAATTGTTTTCCTTGATTGTTTATCAATTGTCTTTCGACAATAGTGTTTACCTAGTCGGATTATCGACCGCCGAATATGTGGAATTATGCCTTAGGTGCTATGTGCTTGAATTGTTAATGAGCGCTTAGGTCGCTAATAAAAAGCCATGATATTGCTTAGACGGGAGTGTAAGGGAATACTGACCCGGGTAACGTATGAAATTTGGTCTGTAGTGTGCGCAAGCCGAGAGTCCCATTGTCAATTATGGGTTGTCAACTCGCAAGCTTGACTATGGTTGGCCAAAATCTAACCGTGATTTAGTCGAGATCATTTCCAAAAAGCTTGGCCATCTGGCAAGCCGGGTATAATGAGCAATCTAAACGGTTGGGTATGAACCCGCGTGATAAGCATAACCATTGCTCGAGGTTTTCCAATAAGTGAGCATGGTTATTTTGCAAAAACTTATAAAAAGCAAGCATGAATGTTGCTAAGCGTGATGATAAGCTAGGTAAAAATATAAAGTCATTTTGAAATGACTAATAGGCGAATGTGTGCTTAATTGAATATGTGATTTTGTATGATAGCGCTATAGTGCGTTCGATGGGGTCATGAGTACTCCGGAATTATTAAATAAGACCGAGAGGGTGACATGTGTATTTTGGTTTTTGGACACTGAAGATATTTGGTCTATGATGAATGATGATAAATAAATATGATCGATTTTTGACTATTGATGTAGTATTTTGGTTCGATTATCAACCGTATCTAATTAAATTTTATTACGACATATGTTTTGGTATGCAATAGCGATGTGCGCCTTGTTCTGAGTAAAATGATCAACCAAACTGAGATTTGGGTTTATCTTTCGCTAAAGTCTGGAGTTAATGGGTGGGGGGGGAGGGGGGGGGGGGGGGGGGAGGGGGGGGGGGGGGGGGGGGGGGTGGGGGGAAAAGATGGCGATTTTTGTTTTTCCCCCCGGATATTTATGACTGTATGTTTGTCTCTATTAATAATAGCAATGTATTTAAAAATATTTTTTTAGATCTCATAAGATCAGAATAATCATTTGATATGTGTTGGACTTACCCTCCTCGGAAAAGGACAATGCTATGTAATTATACAAGTGGTTTTAGCAATTCAAGCACAGTGAGACCGGGTCCAATTATAGTCGTAAGGAAACTACATTTCTCACCGCAAAGAGAGTGGATCCAGTCCTACTCATCCCCTTGCTCGAGCTCTCTCGCTGTGTGCCCCGCGCACCGTAAAAAGGTGGGTTGTAATTAAACAACCCAGTTTCATACGCTTATGACTATCGCAGAAACCGACCGTCATTAATTATTATTTTAATAAAAATGTTGTTGTGAACGAACAACTTCGCCAATTAAAATTTCTTTGTCATAAATAATTATTTTCGTATTTTGTTACGAATGGAAATTTAAAAATTATTATTTTTGATGTTCGCAAGTCACCGTTTGATCACGCGTTCGTTAATCGTTTTGAGCATCGTAAAAAGTTACGACGCGTCTCGTTATTATTTTTATGATCATAAATTATTATTTTTCAGACCTTGTCGTCCTTGTTCCTTGTCCTTGGCCAAAGCTCGCGTTTTATTTAAATCGGTACAAGTTACATTTAAATTAAATGTTACATAAGGTTTATACTAGTAATGAAAAAGAATAATAATAATATTTTTGCATGCTCTAGCCCCTAAGCCGACGCCTAGGACTCAAAACACACTCAATGTGTTTAGTTTCCAAGATCATGATTACTTGTATAGCCTCCCATTTTGGTTTAAGTCTTACACACACTCAAAAGATAAACACACAAGCAAAGTTTTAAAATTTTTCTATCCTCTTCTTGTTCCTTGGTCGCCGAGTACCACACCAAACCACACAAACAAACCATCCATTTTTCCATTTGATCTTGAAAATACAATTAAACATCACTCAAACAATGATATGAATCAAGAAAGAACGAAGTTTTAGTAGTTTTCTCCTTTCCTCCTTTCTTTTTGGTTCGGTCGAAGCACAAAATATTGCTTAGAATGCATATTTAGGGTCATCCATGTACGAAAAGGTAACATGCATTCAGGTTTGAGCAAGTTTGGATTTACTTAAATTTAAAAGGTTTTGTTCAAGTAATAGTTTAAAGATTAGTGGGAAAACATTAATGGGAATTTTTGGATTCAAAAAGGTGAGGGTTTTGGAGTTCGATTGAGGGTTCGAACCAAGGAGGGGGCACACGAGGTGTATTTTGTTTAATTGGTTATTAACTAGTTTAGTTTGGATTGATTTGGGTTGATTTGGTTTGGTTTCGGGTTGGTTTGGTGGTTCGAAGTCACGACAAAGGAACAAGTGTGACCATTTATCAAGTCCGATCTTACTTGTTATTGCATTGTAAGCGTTCTTTTTATTTTTGTTTTGTTCATTTTCGTTTATTGAATGATATGAATCGTTGCATGTGATGGAATCGATAAGATCTTGCGTCGATTAGTTAGTTGATGTTATAAAATGATTGCGTGAGTTTAATGTGAATTGTAGGCCATATAGATGTGCCGTGGATGAGTTTTTGGGTTAAAATGAGTTTTGGCGCACTTTGTAAAAAGTAGATTTTGGGTAGAAACTTTGGCTCGGTAAACGAGGGTCGAGACTTTACGAAATCTAATTTTGGACTAAAAAATATGACTTAGAACGAATTTCTTTTGACATAAAAATGAAGCTTCTAACTCATTTGAACGAAGAAATTAGAGCTATAACGAGATATATATTTGAAGTGTAAAAATTCAGCACTTGTTGAAAATGGTAGTTGCTGTCAGAAAATTAAACGCTTGTTTTGAGCACCTTCGAGTCCGTTTCGGCCTTCCGGCGAAACACGAAAGTTGCTCGGAATGATGTTCTACTTTGCCGCGAGGCTCGCTGATCTTAAAATCAAGTAATAACGGGTCAAAACCTAAGTTCAAAGTCTGCGTTTTTATTAAAAGAGTCAAAGTTCCTGCAGAAACTTGCAGGGGCATTTTGGTCATTTTCTGTCAAGTTTCGGGTCTCGGCTAAAACTAAAAAGTCGTTTTACATAAAATATCTTTTGAGTCCGAGTCATGAAAATGTGATATAACGGGTCGTTTAGAACGGGTCAGACTTAATTACAAATATGTATAAAAAGCCAATGTCAAATAAAGTCTAACGTTGACTTTTGAAAGTCACTTGTCGGATGTTATAAAAATAATAAACGCTACTATTATTACAAGTGTGATATTTTAAACTTAACGATTGTTATGAACAAAGAAGATTCTAAAAATAGAAACTTTTGAAATATTCGAATATAATACCGATACGAGTAAACGATAATCAAATTGAATGTCGAAAGTTCGACGAGATAACTAAATATTATTATAAATATAATTAGAAGACGAGACCTACTAAAAATGGTAACTTTCCGAAAATAGTAACTTTCCAAAAATAGAAAGTTTCCAAAAATAGAAAGTTTTCGATTAAGCAACGTATAAAATAAACGAGAGAATGATCGTAACTCAATTATGTGGAGTTTAGGATCTAGGACGCGCAAGTGGATTTCTCATCACATGTGTATGTATATTTATACTATTTTGATAGTTGCGATGCGCGCACTATCCGATCGTATCTTACGATGTAATAATTGAACGACATAAATTATAGGTCGCGGTTGAGCTCGTCGTCGAGTAGTTCGTGATTGTTTCGGTTATTTGATCTTCGGCTTCGATCAAGGTGAGTTCATAGCCTCGCTTTTGAACTATTTTAAATGTTTTTAACCCGCGAGGGGGATACTTGTTGTTTTATGAAAATGAGAACGCAATATGTTTTGATACTAAATATGATTCCATTCACTATTGAGTATATGCCTTTTACTGTGTGACCGTTAGTTGCCTAGTTGCAGGTGAACGCTAATGCATTAAATAGATCTATTGGGTTTGACAACCCTGTCCGGGGTTTGAATCAGTTGTGAGCACCCTGTAACGGACATTTTGTAGTTAGTATTAGGAGAAGTGGCATACTTCTCGGACATTATTTTATCCTACGGGATGAATGTGTTAAGTTTCGGTACACGGGCTCATTTAGTTGGAAATCATTACTTTTATAACTTGCCCTACGAGCAATGTTATGGTTGTTTTGTGGAACCAAATATGCGTTCTAACTGTTATTTGTAAACTCTAAGAATTCACTCAACGTTTTGTTGACATTTTTAAGCATGTATCTCAGGTTTAGGTATTAAAGATGGCTTGGATGGGACGGAGCATAGATATCAAGGATGGTGACTCAGTGAACTTGTGTCAATAAATGATAGAAATATTTTGGAAATGAAGTCGCGATGTGACTTGTAGAAATAAATTTTTCTACGCTTGTTTTGGGACCTTTGTACTCAGATTCTTTTCAAACGAAATAAATGATTCTTTTATAGTTGTTTGTTATGACTTGTGTGATTGTATCATGAAGTAGCACCCCAAATGTTGTATTTCGACGCGTATCGTAATTTGGGGGTGTTACACCTAACCATTTCGTTACTAATGCTATGATTACATTTTCCTGTGCAATGTTCAATTAATAGTTCCATTAATGGTTCTAATATCGACAGACCTGAATTGGTAGTTGAGGTCTGTCCTATACTTACTCTGCGATCCCACATTCCTTTACGATCACACGAGCAAGACATCCAAGTTTGTTGTGGTTAAACCCCAACTATCCTTAAGACCAATCTATAATCTAAACTGATTATTAACCCCCTTTGAAAGAATTCCTCCATTTTTTAAGTATTTATTATGGCTTAGGTGGTAATTTGGTCAATTCCTACACTAGGGATAGGTGTCAAGCTACCCTAGTACCCCGCTAATCCCAGGTTCAACATGGTAAGTCTAATATCTGGATTAACAAGATCTACGCTGCCTTCTATACTACCAAAACTCAAGGATCAATGAAAGGCTATAAGGATATCTAACAAAACCATAATTGAACAGGTAACATTATTCATTACAATAGTAAATACATGGTTAGGCCAGCACTTAGAGTGCTTAGGTCGCTCATGGTAGATAACAGGAAAATGCAAGATTTAAGGATCATAGATCATGGATTGAATCATTATTGTTCTTTACAGTGAATGTTTTATTGAATGAATAAATACAGAAATGTTGTAGTGAACTTCTCCCCTTTAGACTTCTATTGAAATGCTTGTAGGACCTGGGGGTTTTGGTCACCCCTTTAGAAATGTGTTGTGATTGTGGAAGTTGTTAAGTGAGTGATGCTGAATGATCCGGATGAGGGGTCATTTATATAAACCAAAATTGTTTTAGGCGTAACCCTTGTAAAGACGTTACGCTGTAAACCTGCTACGGAAGATTCCAATCATCTAGGCTAATACTGATGTTACAGGTATACTTGTCGCTATGTTTACGCGTAACGCTGACTCGGATAGTCATCCTTGTAATGTCAATCTGAATGTTGCGGCGTTAAGTAGGGAGATGCTTTACGCCGTAAAAGGGGCTATTGTTGTGATGACTCATTTCTTCATTAGTATATGTTTACAGGTAATCCCTCGGGGGATGTTACGCTGTAAACTGCCTTGATCTCTTTACTTTAGTGCTATGTCATGTCACAAATCCCTGTCTTTGGTTAATGAATCACTTAGGTCCCGGTAACTAAGTTATAAAACAAATTAAGTTAACCTTTTCAGACATTTATAACATATTTATAAGCATTTTCATAGGGAATTTGATATCAAAATGTATTAACTATTTGATGTTATCAGTTGTATTTTTAAATACATAGATGGTTCCCACCGAACTCATATGTTATTCATAAGGGTTGCATATTGGACACCCCAACTTTCGTACATTTACTTTTGGATCCTTGTCATAAGTAAGATGTCAAAAATGGTTAAATAAGTCATCCTTAGACTTGAGATACAAACAAGTTATGCTTATGTGAATATCACTTTTTAATTATAAGTCAAACGCTATCCTGAATAAGGTAGTTATAAAGGCTATTCTTGGAAGTGATGTGAAGCAGCATCCACAACACTTGTAGTCAACAAAGAAATTGTTCCTCCACTTGATAAGTGCAGTATGATACCATAGGCCCTCTCTAAAATTAATCAGATAATTGTATGGCCGTACCCAAAGGGTAATTCAAGATTATTCTTAATTACATTTGGTATATCTGAATTAACTTCGATAATGAGAAACTAAATTGTTAAACTATATGAAATGAGTTAGGATCCATATCCATGGTTTAACGGTATCTGTAACAAAGGGATGATATTAGCAAGAAATACATAACCATTATACTGAGAATGTTCTTGGAACTTCATCTCATGTATTTCTAGTTTTAATAAGAAATTGAGTGTTGCTAGACGTTTCCATTGTTAGTATAAACGCAGTCCGCTACTCCAACTCCCAAGTGGGAGCTGTTGGAATGTGGTAGTTGGATCCGCGTGTTATACGACTAGAAGTACGTGAGCCTATTAGGGGCACACCCGTTAAGACACACAGAATACATTTATTTTTTAATATACTTCACGAAATGTATTTTAAATAATATTAGTTCATTACCTTCTATAACCAACTTAATGTGCATTTAAATACATCAAACCATTGGGACTAAATCGACAAAACCTAAACCATAGGGGCCTAGGGGGGCATATGTGTTTGAGAGAGAGGTGTTTGAGTCGATTTAGGAAAGGAGGTGGAGTTTGAGTGGTGAGCAAGGAATGGAGATTTCCTTGTTCTACTAGGACTAGGGTTGGGTGCCTATAGAAGCACCCACACCCTAGCTCATTCCTCATTCATTCAAAAACCCTAAAATCAACCAAAGTGTTTTGCTTATCTATTTTCTAAAAAAACCTAAACTGAATTCCTTCACTAAGGATTTTTGGTTTTCCCTTTTCTTGTTTGATTTTCGGT